>SZWC01018974.1:2733-29279 GCA_023375785.1 Penium margaritaceum | reverse complement strand
GGGATGGAGAGGGGGAGAGAGAGAGAGAGAGAGGGGGGGTGGGGAGGGTGGGGGGGAGGGGGGGCATTGAACAGACAACAGACAGTGACTTACAAAATATGCCGACACGCATGCCTACATGAATGCATGCATGGTGTACCCAAGCCACAAAAACGGCTGCAACAGTTGCAAACGGCCAAGGGTGGGGAGAAGGTAGAAGGAAGAGGTGGAATACGATGGAAGTGTTGCTGCAGGTGATAGACCAAACCAAGCAACATAACACACCACGGCGAATGACACTGCTATGGTTTCAGATGCAACTGCTACGCGTGCGCAGTAACCAAACCAATGTGTCAGCAGACGTCAACCATGCAACCATGTCCACCAACGCCACCCCAACACATGGCGTGAACAGGGGAAGCAATCCCCTCACTGTTTGTGAACAGTGAGGGTTGCACTCTGATTGGAACGTGTTGTGGACAAGTTGTATGCAGCACATGTCACGCCTGTCTCTACGACCGTGTTGCACACACACACACAACACCTCACACCTTTTACAAAATCACCACACGACACCAGTTGGCACAGAACATGCAGTTGACAGTACGAATTGGTGAGGTGCACAAACATACCCATTCAATGTCCTTGATGATGTCAGAGGCGCGATAAAGCATGGAGCGGAGGATCTCGGTGGTCATGATGAGGCATGCCGCCTCGGGCTTGACGCTGATGTCGCCCGTCAGCAACCCCACGTCGAAAGACTTGGAGAAGTCCCTAAACTTTTGGTTGCTGATGGCCTTGATGGGCGACGTGTACACCGCGCGCGTGCAGTGCTGCCGTTCCGCATGCCACAGAGTACAGAGGGAAAAAATGCAACCAGTAGGATATGTTTTTCTTAGACGTTTCTCGAAACGTCTAAGAAAAATGTACACCGCGCGCGTGCAGTGCTGCCGTTCCGCATGCCACAGAGTACAGAGGGAAAAAATGAAACCAGTAGGATATAACTTTCTTAGACGTTTCTCGAAACGTCTAAGAAAAATGTACACCGCGCGCGTGCAGTGCTGCCGTTCCGCATGCCACAGAGTACAGAGGAAAAAAATGAAACCAGATAATGTGAATTTCAGAACATGATACGTACAGGCTGCGGGCCGGGGGGGGGGGGGGGGGAGGACGACGCCGTGACACATCAGCAGCATTATAGTTTGTCAGTCGCTTTGTAAAGCTACTTAAAAACTATACTCCCACATGTGCATAAGCTGGCTAGCTGACACGACGCGATGGCGACAGCTGGCCCTCTGCACCTCCTCCCATCGTTCATCTTCAACTCTGTATGCGTCCTGTCTGGAGACAGTGCCGTTGTCCCTTCCCATTCCGATTCTTCTCCATAGTGGTTGTCAACCTCCTCCTATTCTTCTCCTTCTACAAGCCACATCCGCAGAGTACAAATGGTTCTCTGGCACGGCCATGCGGCCGGGACCACTACATCCGTGCATCCACGGGCTCGACATAACACAGGTCCGGTAGTGCCATAGGGCCCCAGAGCCATTACAGGCATGGCCCCATGGAGATCTTGCTGGAGGGCACCATCCGGTCACCAGTGAGCAACACATGCCTGGCGAAAAACTGCACACTGATGTCGGCATGTCCGAATGACTGCCAACGAAAGGCGTTGCGCCAAGTGAGCAACCGAACGACTCGTCCAACCTGCCACGTCCTCCTGAGAAGCCCCCTCATGCCCACGGGGAAGGCACAGCTGAGAAAAACGACGCACGAAGTCCCAAGCTGCCGGCCCTAGACCCCCAAGTGTCTCCCAGGCAAGGAGCTCCAGGGCGCAGCCCGGGCGATGGATCAAGGCCAGGTGGTACTTGGCCCTCTTCACGTCCTCTGCATGGCGAAGAGCGCAGCCCTCCGAAGATATCGTCGCCCCGTGCGCGTCCACAGTGGTGAAACCCACCATCCACTTCATGCCCCACTCGCAATCCTCCAAGATGAGATCCGGGCGCAAACCTGCCCCCGCCGTCGCAAGCAAGCACAAGGGCTGGACTCGCGTCTGAAGGGCATGCTCACAGCAGATGTACGCCTACTTATCACGAATGGTATGGTAGACCTCCGTGATGAACGTGGAGCCCTGCTGCCGCATGATTGGGCCATGAGTGCCGTCCACGTCGCAACGCTCCAAATGGCCCAAGGGAAGGCCAAGCCAAAGGTTGGCGTGGAGGCGAAGTCTGCCGTGGAGAGATGGACCCGGTCATTTGGACCAGTGGGACTGGCTTGGAGAGCCACGACGATGCACCACGGGAGCCCACGGCCCAACAACGGCGGACGAGCATGCTGCGACAGGTAGTGGCATGGTGAGGTTCGCGCTGGTGCTGCGGTGGACAGGAGCAGTGTGCCACTGCCGCGTCCCCTGTGACTTGAATCCAGGAAGCACGGAGGTCATGGAAAAGGAAGGAGGCTTTGGATGATATCCCGGAGAAGGGTGACAGCATTCGTCCACGAGGGGTACAGCATGGAGGTCGCTGTGGATGCTGGTATGAGAGGGCCAAAGAGTGCAATGAGATCTGGTAACAGGCGCGCTGTGAAACACACATACGCCAAGGGTGAACGAGGGCGTGCCCTGAATAAGCCACAGCCGCCATCGCGGAAACAAAGTTGTAGCTGTCTGCGTGCAAGTGCCTGAAAATCACCCACACGTGAGCACACTTGTGCCTCGCTGAGCCCCAACATCCCCAACACCGCAGACCAAATCGCCGCATCAAGCTGACTGAGGCAATGTGGCCAAGATGGGGTAGGATGGAGGGCACAGACCCAAAAGTCGACACAAAGAACGACGCAAAGGCGTAGTAGGGTCATGGTTGCCTGTGCGTCTGGCAAGAGAGGTAACTCTGAGAAGCCTCGCCTGTCTGCACTCGAAGCCCATTCTCCTCCCAACGAGCATCAAAACACAAAAGTGATCATCTGGCAACCCAGAAGGACGACTCCATGACTTGTGAGAAGACTACCCATGAGGGAGGGTGGGACCACACCTCCCGTGCGTTGTCACGACAAACACTTTGCTGGCTGTATACGAAGGCCCTATCGACCACCTGCTGCAACCACCGTTGCGGAAGACACGCCAAGAGCTCACGGCAACGCAAGAATCATGGCATCATCCAAGAATGCCCTTATGTAGCCATCACCTCCTCTAGTGGCCTGCAATACTAATAGGAGAGCTACATCAAACAACACCGCACCCATAGGGTCCCCGCATCGAACACCCCTGTCACTCTCCAACACCACAGGATCCCCAACACCAAAGAAGAGAAGCTCTGTGACCTCCATGTCAGAGGAAAGGGATCCAACATCCAAAACCGCAATCCCGGACAACCTCAAACACAGCGCCCCGCTCCACCTCGTTGAAGGTGCTGCGGATGTCGAGACGAATCAGCCTATGAGTAGGATGTGCAGAAAGCCCAGCCCGTACACCTCGAATCAACATGCTCGCTCTCTCTGAAAAATCCCATCGCAAATCATAACCTTGTCGAAAATCAAAACCTTGTCGCAAATCAACATCTTGTCGCAATCAACACCATATCGCATATCAACACCTTGTCGCAAATCAACACCATTTCCCAAATCAACACCTTGTCGCAAATCAAAACCTTGTCCCAAATCAACACCATGTTGAAAATAAACACTGTGTCACAAATCAAAACCTTCTCGCAAATCAACACCTTGTCGCAAATCAACACCTTGTCGCAAATCAAAACCTTATCACAAATCAACACCTTGTCGCAAATCAACACCTTCTCGAAAATCAACACCTTGTCGCAAATCAAAACCTAATCGCAAATCAACACCTTGTCGCAAATCAACACCTTGTCACAAATCAGCACCTTGTCGCAAATCAAAACCTCGTCGCAAATCAAAATCTTATCGCAAATCAACATCTTATCGCAAATCAAGACCATGTTGCAAATCAAAATTTTGTCACAAATCAACACCTTGTCGCAAATCAATACCTTGTCGCAAATCAACACCTTGACGCAAATCAACACCTTGTCGCAAATCAAAACCTTATCGCAAATCAAAACCTTGTCGCAAATCAACACCTTCTCGCAACCGGAACCTTGTCGGAAATTAGGGTGGTTCAACATTGATATTGATTTCAATATCAATATCGATATTGAAACATCAATATCAATACTGATTTTTTCAATATCAATATCGACCCTTGGTCAGTCAATATCGATATCGATATCGAAACATCGATATTCTGGTCGATATTTCGATATTGAGATCGATATCGATATTGATATCGATATCTTCCCATACAAAAAACAAAACTGAAGTCCGATAATGACAGGGAGATCAATCTCGATATCGATATCGAAAACACTGAGGTCAATATCGATATTGATATCGATATCCATATCCATATCGATATCCATATCGATATCGATATTTCAATATCGATATTGACGGAATTAGCAACATCGATATCAATATTGCACCACCCTATTGGAAATCAACACCTTGTCGCAAATCAACACCTCGTCGCAATCAACACCTTGTCGCAAATCAACACCTCGTCGCAATCAACACCTTGTCGCAAATCAAAACCTTGTTGCAAATCAATACCTTGTCGCAATCGAAACCTTGTTGCAAATCAACACCGTGTCGCAGGTCAAAACCTTGTCGCAAATCAACACCTTGTCGCAAATCAACACCTTGTCGCAAATCAAAGACTTATCGCACATCAAAACATCATCGCAAATCAACACCTTGTCGCAATCAACGCCTTGTCGCAAATCAACACCTTCTCACAAATCAACACCTTGTCGCAAATCAAAACCTCATCCCAAATCAACACCTTGTCACAAATCAGCACCTTGTCGCAACTGAACACCTTGTCGCAAATCAAAACCTTGTCGCAAATCCACACCTTGTCGCAAATCAACACCTTGTCCCAAATTAAAACCTTGTCGCGAATCAAAACGTTGTCGCAAATCAACATCTCGTCACTAATAAAAACCTTGTCGCAAATCAACACCTTGTCGCATATCAAAACCTTGTCTCAAATCAAAACCTTGCCGCAAATCAACACCTTGTCGCATACCAAAACCTTGTTGGAAATCAACACCTTCATGCAAATCAAAACCTTATCACAAATCAACACCTTATCACAAATCAACACCTCGTCGCAATCAACACCTTGTCGCAATCAACACCTTTGTTGCCAATCAAAACCTTGTCGCAAATCAACACCTTGTCACAAATCAACTCCTTCTCGCAAATCAAAACCTTGCCGCAAATCAACACCTTGTTGCAAATCAAAACCTTGTCGCAAATCAACACCTTGTCGCAAATCAAAACCGTGTCGCAAACCAACACCTTGTCGCAAATCAACTCCTTGTCGCAAATCAAGACCTTGTCGCAAATCAAAACTTTGTCGCAAATCAACACCTTGTCGCAATCAACACCATGTCGAAAATCAAAACATTGTCGCAAATCAACACCATATCGCAAATCAACACCTTGTCGAAAATCAAAACCTTGTCGCAAATCAACACCTTGTCGCAAATCAACACCTTGTTGCAAATCAAAACCTTATCGCAAATCAATACCTTGTCGCAAATCAAAACCTTGTCGCAAATCAACACCTTGTTGCAAACCAAAACCTTATCGCAAATCAACACCTTGTCGCAAATTAACACCTTGTCGCAATCAACACCTTGTTGCAATCAACACCTTGTCGCAAATCAAAACCTTGTCGCAAATCAACACCTTGTCACAAATCAACACCTTGTCAAAAATCAACACCTTGTCGAAAATCAAAACCTTGTCGCAAATCAAAACCTTTTCGCAAGTCAACACCTTGTCGCAAATCAAAACCTTATCGAAAATCAACACTTTGTTGCAAATCAACACCTTGTCGCAAATCAACACCTTTTCGCAAATCAAAACCTTGTCGCAAATCAACACCTTGACGCAGTCAAGACCTTGGTGCAATCAACACCTTGTCGCAAATCAAAACCTTGTCCCAAATGAAAACCTTGTCGCAAATGAACACCTTGTCGCAAATCAGAACTTTGTCGCAAATCAACACCTTGTTGCAATCAACACCTTGTCGCAAATCAAAACCTTGTCCCAAATGAAAACCTTGTCGCAAATGAACACCTTGTCGCAAATCAGAACTTTGTCGCAAATCAACACCTTGTCGCAAATCGACATCATCTCGCAAATCAAAACCTTGCCGCAAATCAACACCTTGTCGCAGATCAAAACCTTGTTGCGAATCAAAACCTTGTTGCAAATCAAAACCTTGTCGCAAATCAACATAATGTTGCAAATCAAAACCTTGCCGCAAATCAACACCTTGTCGCAGATCAAAACCTTGTTGCGAATCAAAACCTTGTTGCAAATCAAAACCTTGTCGCAAATCAACATAATGTTGCAAATCAAAACCTTATCGCAAATCAACACCTTGTCGCAAATAAACACCTTGTCGCAAATCAACACCTTGCCGCCTAGGTTGATATAATAGGGGGCTGAACTATACAGCCCGTATTATACGGAACGTATTATTCGGTCCTCGGGGGATTGAAAATCCCGTATTTTATTGCTCCCCTTTCGGGCCACGACTGACCACTTTCAAGTCTGGGTGCTTCACCCAGGAAAAAAAAGGGTGACCCGTTCATGTCCTGGGGGCGAGCCTTCCAGTCATGAATTGCCCCTCGGCAATTCACTGCCGCTGGCTCACTCGCGTTGAGCGGCAGTCACAAGGTGACGTCCACGCCCTCGCATCGAGGGCGACCACCCCAGAGGGGAAAAAAAAAACAAAAACCTGCAATTGATGCGACGACCTCCCGTCGGACGGGTAGAACCCCCGGTCGTGGTGTCCTGTACGGCTGTCTGCTCCGACGCTCTGTGCACTTGGTTCTCTCCTGCGACCGGCGACTCACCCACGACTAGATGGTCATCTAGTAGAGGGTGAGTCGCCGGCAGCAGCGATGACGACCAGCAGCAGCAACAGCAGCAGCACCAGCCGCAGCAATGACGACCAGCAGCAGCAGAAGCAGCGGCGGCGGCAGCGGCAGCAGGAGTCACAGCGACTAGTGCAGGGTCAACAGCGTTGACTAGTCCGCATGCACAGGTCGGGTGGGGTTGGGTAGGGGCCGGTTTGGTTCATGGGCCAAACTTGCCCACCCCCCCCCCCCCCCGGGATTTAACACGGGATACAGGTGTTTTAAAACGCCAGTTTCAAAACGGGCCGTATCATTCAACCCAAACCCCAAAAAGAGCCCGTATCTTTCAAGGTAACTCGCACATCAAAACCTTGTCGCAACCGAACACCTTGTCGCAAATCAAAACCTTGCCCCAAATCAACACCATCTCGCAAATCAACACCTTGTTGCAAATCAACACCTTGTCGCAAATCAACACCTTGTCACAAATCAAAACCATGTCGCAAATCAACACCTCATCGCAAATCAACGCCTTGTCGCGAATCAACATCTTGTCACAAATCGAAGCCTTGTCGCAAATCAACACCATCTCCCAAATCAACACCTTGTCACAAATCAACACCTTCTCGCAAATCAACACCTTGTTGCAAATCAAAACCGTATTGTAAATCATTACCTCGTCGCAAATCAACACCTTGTCGCAAATCAAAACCTTGGCGCAAATCAACACCTTGTCGCAAATAAACACCTTGTTGCAAATCAACACCTTGCCGCAAATCAACACCTTGTCCCAAATCAAATTGTTTTTCCAAATCAACAACTTGTCGCAAATCAACACCTTGTCAAAATCAACACCTTGACGCAAATCAACACCATGTCGCAAATCAGACCTTGTCGCAATGAACACCTTGCTGCAAATCAAAAACTTATCGCAAAGCAACACCTTGTCGCAAATCAACACCTTGTCCCAAACCAAAACCTTGTCCCAAATCAACACCATCTCGCAAATCAACACCTTGTTGCAAATCAACACCTTGTCGCAAATCAAAACCTTGTCACAAATCAACACCTTATCACAAATCAACACCTTCTCACAAATCAACACCTTGTCGCAAATCAAAACCTTATTGCAAATAATTACCTTGTCGCAAATCAACACCTTGTCCCAAATCAAAACCTTCGCGCAAATCAACATCTTGTCGCAAATAAACACCTTGTCGCAAATCAACAACTTGTCGCAAATGAACACCTTGTCACAATCAATACCTTGACGCAAATCAACACCATGTCGCGAATATAAACCTTGTCGCAAATCAACACCTTCACGCAAATCAACGCCATGTCGCAAATCAGACCTTGTAGCAAATCAACCCCTTGTCACGAATAATCACCTTATTGCAAATCAACACCTTGTCGCAAATCAACACTTTGTCGCAGATCAACAACTTGTCGCAATCAACACCTTGTCACGAATAATCACCTTATTGCAAATCAACACCTTGTCGCAAATCAACACTTTGTCGCAGATCAACAACTTGTCGCAATCAACACCTTGTCGAAAATCAACATCTTGTTGCAAATCAACACATTGTCACAAATAAAAACCTTGTCGCAAAGCAACATCTCCCAAATAAAACTTTGTCCCAAATCAACACCGTGTCGCAATCAACACCTTGTCCCAAAACAACACCTTGTCGCAAGTCAACACCTTTTCACAAATCAAAACCTTGTCACAAATCAAAACCATGTCGCAAATCACCACCTTGTCGCAAATCAACACCTTGTCGCGTATCAAAACCTTGTCCCAAATCAACACCATCTCGCACATCAACACCTTGTTGCAAATCAACACCTTGTCGCAAATCACCACCTTGTCGCAAATCAACACCTTGTCGCGTATCAAAACCTTGTCCCAAATCAACACCATCTCGCACATCAACACCTTGTTGCAAATCAACACCTTGTCGCAAATCAAAACCATGTCGCAAATCAACACCTTGTCGCAAACAAATACCTTGTCGCAAATCAACACCTTGTCGCGAATCAACACCTTGTCACAAATCAAAACCTTATCACAAAGTAGCATCTTGTCGCAAATCAAAACCTTGTCCCAAAACAACACCTTCTCGCAAATCAACACCTTGTCACAAATCAAAACCTTGTCGCAAATCAAAACCTTCTCGCAAATCAACACCTTGTCGCAAATCAACACCTTGTCCAAAATCAACATCTCGCAAATCAACACCTTGTCACAAATCAAAACCTTATCGCAAATCAAACCTTGTCGCAAATCAACACCTTGTCGCAAATCAACACCTTGTCGCAAATCAAAACCTTGTCTCAAATCAACACCATCTCGGAAATCAACACTTTGTCCCACATCAACACCTTGTCACAAATCAACACCATGTCGCAAACAACACCTTGTCGCAAATCAAAACCTTGTCGCAAATCAACACCTTGTTGCAAATCAAAACGTTGTCGCAAACCAAAACCTTGTCGCAATCAAAACGTTGTCCCAAATCAACACACTGTCACAAAATCAAAACCTTGTCGCAAATCAACACCTTGGCACAACTCAAAAGCTTATCGCACATCAACACCTTGTCGCAAGTCAACACGTTGTCGCAATAAACACCTTGTCGCAAATCAACACATTGAAAATCAACACCTCGTCCCAAATCAAAACCTTGTCGCAAAATCAAAATCTTATCGCAAATCAACACCATGTCACAAATCAACACCTTGTTGCAAATCAACACCTTGTCCCAATCAACACCTTGTCGAAAACAACACCTTATCGTGAATCAACACCTTGTCGCAAATCAACACCTTGGCGCAAATCAACACCTTGTCACAAATCAAAACCTTGTCGCAAATGAACACCTTGTCGCAAATCAAACCTTGTCGCAAATCAACACCTTGGCGCAAATCAACACCTTGTCACAAATCAAAACCTTGTCGCAAATGAACACCTTGTCGCAAATCAAACCTTGTCGCAAATCAAAACTTTGTCGCACATCAACACCATGTCCGAATCAACAGCTTTTTTGCAAATCAAAACCTTGTCACAAATCAACACCTTGTCACAAATAAACACATTGTCGCTAATCAACACCTTGTCGCAATCGAAACCTTGTCGCAAATCAACACCTTGTCGCAAATCAACACGTGGTTGCAAATCAACACCTCGTCGCAAATCAAAACCTTGTCGCAAAATCAAAATCTTATCGCAAATCAACACCATATCGCAAATCAACACCTTGTTGCAAATCAACACCTGGTCCCAATCAACACCTTGTCCTACATCAACACCTTATCGTGCATCAACACCTTGTCGCAAATCAACACCATGGCCCAAATCAACACCTTGTCACGAATCAAGACCTTGTCGCAAATGAACACCCTGTCGCACATCAAACCTTGTCGCAAATCAAAACTTTGTCGCAAATCAACACCATGTCCAAATCAACAGCTTTTTTGCAAATCAAAACCTTGTCACAAATCAACACCTTGTCACAAATCAACACTTTGTCGCTAATCAACACCTTGTCGCAACTCAACAAACTTGGCGCAAATCAACACCTTGTCGCAAATCAAAACCTTGTCACAAATCAACACCTTGTCACAAATCAACACTTTGTCGCTAATCAACACCTTGTCGCAACTCAACAAACTTGGCGCAAATCAATACGTCATCGCATATCAACATCTTGTCGCAAATCAACACCTTGTCGCAATCAACACCTTGTCGCAAATCAACACCTTGTCGCAAATCAACACCTTGTCGCAAATCAACACCTTATCGCAAATCAACACCTTGTCACATATCAAAATCTTATCACACATCAACAACTTGTCGCAAATAAACACCTTGTCGCAAATCAAAACCTTGGCGCAAAATCAACATCTTATCGCAAATCAACACCTCATCGCAAATCAACACCTTGTTGCAAATCAACACCTTGTCTTAATCAACACCTTGTCGCAATCACCACCTTGTCGCAAATCAACACCTTGTCGCAAATCAACACCTTGTCGCAAATCAACACCTTGTTGCAAGTCAACACCTTGTCACAAATCAAAATCTTATCGCACATCAACAACTTGTCGCAAATCAACACCTTGTCGCGAATCAAAACCTCATCGCAAATCAACACCTTGTTGCAAATCAACACCTTGTCTACATCAACACCTTGTCGCAATCAACACCTTGTCGCAAATCAACACCTTGTCGCAAATCAACACCTTATCCCAAATCAACGCCTTGTCACAAATCAAAATCTTATCGCACATCAACAACTTATCGCAAATCAACACCTTGTCGCAAATCAACACCTTGTCGCAAATCAACACCTTGTCGAAATAAACACCTTGTTGCAAATGAACACCTTGTCGCAAATCAACACCTTGTCGCAAATCAAAACCTTGTCACAAATCAAAACCTTGTCGCACATCAACACCTTGTCACAATTAACAGCTTGTTGAAAATCAAAACCTTGTCGCAAATCAACACCTTGTTGCAAATCAAAACCTTGTCGCAAATCAACACCTTGTCGCAAATCAAAACCTCGTCGCAAATCAAAACATTGTCGCAAGTCAACACCTTGTCGAAAATCACCTTGTCGCAAATCAACACCTCCTCGCAAATCAAAACCTTGTCTCAAATCAAGATCTTATCGCAAATCAACACCTTATCGCAAATCAACACCTTGTTGCAAATGAACACCCTGTCGCAATCAACACCTTGTCGCAAATCAACACCTTGTCGCAAATCAACACCTTGCCGTACATCAAAACCTCCTTACAAATCAAAACCTTGGGGCAAATCAACACCTTGTCGCAAATCAACATTTTATCGCAAATCAACACCTTGTCACAAATCAACAACGTCGCAATCAACACCTTGTCACAAATCAAAACCTTGTCTCAAATCAACGCGTTGACACAAATCAACACCTTGTCCCAAATCAAAACCTTGTGGCAAATCAATACCTTGTCGCAAATCAATACCTTGTCGCAAATCAACACCTTGTCGCAAATCAACACCTTGTCGCAAATCAAAACCTTGTCGTAAATCAACACCTTGTCGCAAATCAACACCTTGTTGCAAATCAGAACCTTGTCGCAAATCAAAACCTTGCCGCCAAACAACAACTTGTCGCAAATCAACACCTTGTCGGAAATCAAAACCTTCTCGCACATCAACACCTTGTTGCAAATCAACACCTTGTTACAAATTAACACCTTGTCGCAAATCAAAACCTTGTTGCAAATCAACACCATGTCGCGAATCAGCACCTTGTCGCAAATCAACACCTTGTCGCAAATCAAAACCGCTACAAATCAACACCTTATTGCAAATCCAAACCTTGTCGCAAATCAAAACCATGTCGCAAGTCAACACCTTGTCGCAAATCAAAACCTTGTCGCAAATCAACAACTTGTTGCAAATCAAAACCTTATCGCAAATCAACACCTTATCGCAAATCAACACATTGTCACAAATCAACACCTTGTCGCAAATCAACACCTTGTCGCAAATCAAAACCTTGTCGCAAATCAACACCTTACTGCAATCAACACCTTGTTGCAATCAACACCTTGTCGCAAATCAAGACCTTGTCACAAATCAACACCTTGTCACAATTGAGTGCTACCCAAGCTACTAGCAGTAGTACGCTTTCTCTCTACCCACTGTTGAGTGCTACCCAAGCTACTAGTAGTAGTGCGCTTTCTCACTACCCACTGCGAACCGCCGCCGCAACGGCGAAGCGGCGGCAAGCAGCTGCAGCTGCAGCAGCTGCAGCCAGGCGCAAGCACCGCGCAGGTGCAGCGCAGCCAGCCATGGAGGAGGACGTCCCCAGCCTGGTTGCGCCTCTACCGGCGGGAGCCTTCGTGCAGCCGAGCCAGCTCACAGCCGGCCCTTCAGCTTCTCTCCTCCTTCCTCCTCCGGTCTCTCCCGCTCAACCTACGGTGGCAAATCTTGCCAGGCCCTGGGCTCCTCTTCTGAACTCCATGCGCAGCACCCGCGGTGTCCATTCTTGCGACCTGCCCAGCTCCGTACCTGGCCAGACCGTCCTTGATTCTTCCGGCCGAGTTCTTGCTCCACAGGGCTGGTCGGACGGCGTCCAGCAAGCCCTGCAGCGTGCGCATGGCCAACTTCAGGAGGTTGCTGACGGCGTCCAGGACGTCGGATCCGCTCAGCAGCGCTTGGCCTTTTTCTTGAGTGTCATGTCTGCCGACCTCTTCAACGGGCTGCACCACAACTTCCTCCGGCTTCTTGGTGAACAGGACAACGCCCTCCGCACACAAGTCGAGGGCTTGGAGCACTTGCACAACCTCTCTGTGCAAAGCTCCGCCCACTTCGACAGCCGGCTGGAGGCTATGCAGAGCACGGAGGCCGCAACTGCGGAGGTCGCTGCTTCTGCCCATCGCGCTGACCACAAAGTTCTCCAGGACGTCACTGCGGCTCTCCGTACCTCTGTTCACGACCTACAGCACAGCACCAACAGCCTCATCTCTGGCCTCCTCCGCCCCTGGCTTCCACAGGGTCCTGCCGCGGCTCCACCTGCGGAGGAGGGTCTACGTCGGCTGTCTGAGGCACTCCATGCGGCCCTCACCGCCGCAGCTTCGGTGCAGGACGCTGCTCCCCAGCCGCCACCGGAACCCCTGCACCCGGACCTCCAAGCTCTACTCCAAACCTTAGTCACGGGGCAGGCCCGCTTGGAGGAACGGCTCCTCCAGCAGGAACGCACGCTGAGCACCATCTGCGTAGCTCTTGACCGCGCGCAGCCCCTTCCGGCAGCCACGCCCCACGTGCCGGTTTCGCCTGTGGCGGCGGCTCCTCCTCAGGCCGCAGCCACTCCTCCTCGTCCGCCTGCCCAAGCACCCAGGCTGGTGCAGCCACTCCGGCCTTTGGAGCAGCCACCGCAACAGCAGCAGCCGCAGCCGCAGCAACAGAGGCAGCAACATCTCCAGCTCCACCGGCAGCTGCAGCTACAGCCCCAACACGTACAGGCACACTTGCATCCACCGGGGCAGCAGCCGCAGCAGCAGCGCCAGCCCTCCTCACAGCTGCCGCAGCCGCAGCAGCCGCGCCAGCCCTCCTCACAGCTGCCGCAGCTGCTGCTGCAGCTCCCCGCGCACTCTGGTCAACAACAGCTGGGAGGACCCCCATCGGAGCGACAGCAGCAGCCGCCGCAGCTGGAGCAGCAGCAGCGATGGCAGCAGCAGCAGCTTCACCTGCGGCTGCAGCAGCAGGAGCGCCTTCGACAGCAGCACCTCCATGCCAGCCGGCACTCCTCGCAGAGGGCTCGTGGAGGCAGCTCCCCTCCTGCTTCCCGCCCCGCATCGGTACCGGTGCCGTCACCGTGGCTCCAACGCTCTGACGCGGAGCGTAAGCGCCACCTCCTCCATCTCCTCTCCCGCCGCTTCCTCTATCCGGCGCAGCATTCCCGACTCTGCTCCATCGCTCTCTCCCTTGGCCGGGACCTCTCCTCTTTCCCCTTACCACCAGTGTTTGTGAAGGACCCTGCCCCAGGAGAGCCTGTCCTCCTCCACGGCGCGCCACCTTCTCTTCCTCCCCGTCGTCTAGCCCACATCTCAGTGGGTGGCCTGGCCGCCTCAGCTGACGCCTCCGGCACGCAGACTTCTCCGGCACCCCGGCCCTCTTCTCGCTCCACCCCTCCCCTTCTTCACCCTTCCTCCCCTTCGCCCCCCCGCCCGCAGCAGGGGGGGGGGGCGGGCCAGGTGATCAGCCCCGACTTCCTGGCCACTTGCCTTCGGGGCGGCGCCGCCCCCTCCAGCCGCACTGCTGCCCAGCAGCCGCTGCGCACGTATCATCGGCGAGGCGCTGTGACCACGTTGGGCAGCGCCATCGTGCCGACAGACGCTGCCCAATCTGCTCCTGCTCCCACCCCCGCGTTGGCAGCTCGCGCGCCCGAGCCCCGGCAGCAGCCCCTTCCCGACCGTCCTTTCTGGGTCTTTTTCGACGGCGTTGCGGAGTTGGCCGGGAGTCTGCGAGGAGGGGCTGGAGCAGTCCTCTACTCCCCAGACGGCGTGCCTCTTCTTTCTGCTGTCGAGCGCCTTCCGTACACCGTGACCAACAACCAGGCGGAGTACGCAGCCCTGCACCTCGGCCTCCACCTCGCGACGAGAGCTAACGTGCATCGGCTGGTGGTGTTGGGCGACTCCAAGTTGGTCATCTGCCAGATGCGTGGGCAGTGGCGCGTCAACCACCCCGCTCTGCGTCTCCGCCGTCGGGACGCTGTGGCGGCTGCCGCGGCCGTTGGCGTCGTCACTTTCCATTGGCTCCCGCGGGCGCAGAACCAGGTGGCGGACGCCCTCTCGCGAGGAGACCTCGCACGCAATGATTTTGGGCGGGACGTCTCCGAGGGGCTATTACCGTCTGCCAGTGCCCTTGCTCCTTCAGTGTTGCTGGATGCCTCCCTCCTCGTCTCTCAGGGGCTCGCGACGTTCTTGGCAGCCTCCTCTGCTCACCCACCGCCGGCTGACCTCCTCATCGAGGAGGCATGGGATTCGTTGGGTGGCTTCTGTTGGGAGCGCCTGGGGGGTTTGCTGCCGGTCCCGCGAGAGCCAACGCCTTCTCCGTTTGTCTCCGCGCCTGCTGTCTACCCGCGTTTGTATGGGGAGCCTCGCCGCCGCGTCGCCGCCATCTTCGAGCGCCTTTGTCGCTGGGCCGCGCAACCTCACTCTTCTCCAGACACTGCGCGTGAGCGCTGGCTTCTACTTCTCCACTTTCAGCTACTTCTCTGCAGGAAGGTTACGGACGCTGAGCTCGCAGGAGACGACACATTCGCCTCTGCTTTTCCACGGCATCACATTCTCCGCGCCCGCAGACAGCGCTCTCGTCGTCGCCGCTCGCGTTCTGTCTCTGACGTCTTGCTCGAGCGCTGCAGTCGTTTTGAGTGCGGCGATTGGGCTGGCCTCGCGGAGGAGGCAGCTTTGGAGGCCCGCCCAGCTCTCCGGGCTTCCCTCACCCCACGCCGCCTCACCAGACATTCGGCAGCAGAGGCAGAGGTAGAGGCAGCAGCCCGCCGCCAGCATGCAGTCACCCTCGTCCATGCGGGGAACCCGGCCAGGGCCATGCACTTGTTCGAGGCCCATCCCTCGGCAGCAGGCACGCAGGACACGCTACGAGCTTTGCAGGAGCACCACCCACCGTCCACCCTTCTGCCACTGGAGTGGGTCCAGTCCTACGCCCCGCCACCCGCAGCACCCGGGGAGGAGTTCACTGCCGATCTGCTCCTCCAGGCTCTCAGGGATGGTCCTAGAGGATCACCAGCGGGTCCGGAGGGTCTTACGACGGACATGCTCTGTGACTTTGTTCTGGACACAGCCATGGGACCCGAGGCATTGCTGGATGTTATGGTTGTCATTCTCGCTGGCCAGCTGCCGGCCACGGTGGCCCTCCTCCTCCGTTGCAGCCGCCTTATCCCACTTTTGAAGGGAGCCACGGAGGAGGACGGAGTGCGGCTGATCGCGATCGGGGAGGCTCTACTCCGCCTGGCGGCACGGGTGCTCTTGGCTCGCGACAGGGACAGAATTGTGGCAGCTTTGCGCCCACTGCAGTTCGGGGTCGGCGTCTCGGAGGGAGCGGCCCTACTGGTCAGGGGCGTTCGATCTGTCCTATAGGCACATCCATCCCACTGGCTGCTCCGTCTGGACATCCGGAATGCCTTCAATGAAGTAGAGCGCAGGGCAGTCTTTGAGGCCACCCGTGTCCGCAGGTTCGGCTCTTAGATCCCATTCCTCCGCCAGTTCTACCTCGCCCCTACTCAGCTGCTCTTCTTTGGTGTGCGCACCCCTGCAGTCCTGGACAGTTAGCGCGGTGTCCGGCGGGGCAATCCTATGGGCCTGGTTCTCTTTGACCTGGCGTTGCTTTCCATCTTGGAGGCCAGCTCGCAGGCCTTGCGCCTCTCCTTTGGGGCGGCGGGCGGCTACATGGGGCCTTCCAGGACGACAGGACGATTGTCGCTGCCCCTGCTCCTCTGGGGCGGTGCTATGAGGCGGTTGTCACGGCAGCAGCTCGGCACCCTGGACCGTTTCGACGAGGCAGTATGGACGGCAGCTTAGTCCAGCCCCGCAGCAGACCCGGACGGGGGACTTCCAGGCCCTCGCCAGGCGTCAGTCTCAGCTCCGCTTCCGTGACGGTGGATGCGCTTTGTTTGACGCACGCTCTCGGGCTCCCTTGGCATACGTTGCGGCATCGGCGAGTATGCTGCAGGATCTTATGGCACTTTTTGGCTCTTTCCTCCCAGCTCCCTCTGCGCCATCCCTCCTCTGCCCTCTCTGGGACGCGGCGGTTGCCCTCCTTCCACCCGCGGTGCAGGCTCGCTTGCCCACCTTGGCAGAGCTGCAGATGGGAGCCCCCTCTGACATCTACCGGCAGCTCACCGCCGACCTCTTCCACGACCTCTGCGCGTCTTGGATTTAGGATGTCGGTGATGTGGCGGCTCGCCACTGCACTTGTCCCCCGCAGAAGCAGAGGCGCCCCCATCACGCCTCGGAGTGCCAGCGCCTGCTCGTCCGCCGGTGTTGGGCGGCCGGCTCTTGGGGCGCGGCTCTCTTGCTTCAGGCCTCCCCAACCGGCCCTCGCGACCGCATCCACCTCTCTTCGGCGGACTTCCGCCTGCACGCGCAGCTCTAGCTTGGTCTCCCCCTCGGCTACCTGGAGCATTGCGGGGTCAGCGGCCTCACTCCTGCCTCGCTGACTCCTCAGCGTAGGTCTCGTTTCATCACGGAGGTCCACCACGCTATCCGGGACGAGTTGGCCTGCATCTGCCGCGAGCACACCCTTCCGACACGCGTAGAGCCAGGCGGCCTCCTCCCCACGGCCACCGCCATCCTCCGACCGGACCTCATCCTGGAGGACTGGGAGCACGGCGCCATGTGTGTCATCGATGTCACGACGGTGGATGCTCAGGGGGCGACTGCAACTTCGGAGGGTCGGGCTCTCCGCCATGCAAAGGAGGCCAAGCGGACAAAGTACCACCCGGCGCTAGTTCATCGGCCGGGATGGGTCCTCCGTCCGCTAGCCTGGGAGACGCTTGGCGGCCTGGGACCAGCGGCATGGGACTTTTTACGCCGCCTCTCGCAGCTTTGTTTGCAGCAGGGGCATCAGGGGGTGTCTCCAGAGGATCTGGCGACCNGGAGGACCGGGAGCACGGCGCCATGTGTGTCATCGATGTCACGACGGTGGATGCTCAGGGGGCGACTGCAACTTCGGAGGGTCGGGCTCTCCGCCATGCAAAGGAGGCCAAGCGGACAAAGTACCACCCGGCGCTAGTTCATCGGCCGGGATGGGTCCTCCGTCCGCTAGCCTGGGAGACGCTTGGCGGCCTGGGACCAGCGGCATGGGACTTTTTACGCCGCCTCTCGCAGCTTTGTTTGCAGCAGGGGCATCAGGGGGTGTCTCCAGAGGATCTGGCGACCTGGACGAGCCGGTCGATGGCCTTCCTTGTCCAGCGCCTCTCCCTCGCAAGCGTCCGCCAGCAGTGCGCTGTCATCCGCCGCGCATGCGTGGCTCACGGCCGGCCGGATGTGGAGCTCCAGCACGACTTGCAGCAGCGCCCGCCACCTCCGTGGCTCCAGGGCCCGGTGGCGCTTTCTCACCTTTGCTACATGGACCCGGTGGACGCCCGAGTGTAGCGGTCCTGGCAATAGGGCCTTGCCCGTTAACCCTGCTCTTCCTGTTCTGTGGATGTGGTCTGTACCATGTCTTGTTTGCGGTGGTGCGTAGGACATTGGCATCCTCCTCAACATGTGCCATAAAAAAGATTTCTTTGAAAAAAAAAAAACCTTGTCGCAAATCAACACCTTGTTACAATCAACACCTTGTCAAAAATCAACACCTCGTCGCAACTCAAAACCATGTTGCAAATCAAAACCTTGTCAGAAATCAACACCTTGTCACAAATCAAAACCTTGTCGCAAATTAACACCTTTTTGCAAATCAAAACCGTATCGCAAATCAACACCTTGTTGCAAATCAACAGCTTGTCGCAAATCAACACCTTGTCGCAAATCAACACCTTGTCGCAAATCAAAACCTTGTCACACATCAACATTTTGTCGCAAATCAAAGCCTTGTCGCAAATCAACACCTTGTCGCAAAATCAAAACCATGTCGCAAATCGACACCATCTCCCAAATCAACACCTTGCTGCAAATCAACACCTTGTCGCAAATCAAAACCTTGTCGCAAATCAACACCTTGTCTCATATCAACACCTTGTCTCAAATCAACACCTTGCCGCACATCAACACCTTGCCGCAAATCACTCCTTGTCACGAATCAACACCTTGTTACAAATCAAAACCTTATTGCAAATAATCACCTTGTCACAAATCAACACCTTGTCCCAAATCAAAACCTTGGCGCAAATCAACACCTTGCCGCAAATAAACACCTTGTCACAATCAAAACCTTGATGCAAATCAACACCATGTCGCGAATAAAAACCTTGTCGCAAATCAACACCTTGACGCAAATCAACACCATGTCGCAAATCAGACCTTGTCGCAAATCAACACCTTGAAACGAATAATCACCTTCTTGCAAATCAACACCTTGCCCCAAATTAACACTTTGTCGCTAATCAACACCTTGTCGCAATCAAAACCTTGTCGCACACCAACATCTTGTCACAAATCAACACCATGTCGCAATCAACACCTTGTCGCAAATCAACACCATGTCGCAAATCAACACCTTGTTGCAAATCAACACCTTGTCGCAAATCAAAACCTTGTCGCAAACCAAACCCTTGTCGCAATCAACACCTTGTCACAAATAAAAACCTCTTCGCAACATCTTGTCGCAAATCAAAACCTTGTCCCAAAACAACACCTTGTCGCAAATCAACACCTTTTAACAAATCAAACCTTGTCACAAATCAAAATCATGTCGCAAATCAACACCTTGTCGCAAATCAACACCTTGTCGCAAATCAAAACCTTGTCCCAAATCAACACCATCTCGCAAATCAACACCTTGTTGCAAATCACCACCTTGTCGCAAATCAAAACCATGACGCAAATCACCACCTTGTCGCGAATCAACACCTTCTCACAAATCAGAACCTTATCGCAAAGCAACATCTTGTCGCAAATCAAAACCTTGTCCCAAAACAACACCTTCTCGCAAATCAACACCTTGTCACAAATCAAAACCTTGTCGCAAATCAAAACCTTCTCGCAAATCAACACCTTGTCGCAAATCAACACCTTGTCGCTAATCAAAATCTTGTCCCAAATCAACAACATCTCACAAACCAACACCTTGTCACAAATCAAAACCTTGTCGCAAATCAAAACCTTGTCGCAAATCAACACCTTGTCGCAAATCAACACCTTGTCGCAAATCAACGCCCTGTCCCGAATTAACACCATCTCGGAAATCAACACCTTGTCGCAGATCAACACCTTGTCACAATCAAAACCTTGTCCCACATCAACACCTTGTCACGAATCAACACCATGTCGCAATCAACACCTTGTCGCAAATCAACACCATGTCGCAATCAAAACCTTGTCGCAAATTAACACCTTCTCGCAAATCAACACCTTGTCCCAAATCAAAACCTTGTCCCAAATCAACACCATCTCGGAAATCAACACTTTGTCGCAGATCAACACCTTGTCACAATCAACACCTTCTCCCACATCAACACCTTCTCCCACATCAACACCTTGTCGCAAATCAACACCTTGTCCCAAATCAATCCTAATCGCAAATCAAAACCTTGTCGCAAATCAACACCTTGTCGCAAATCAACACTTTGTCGCAAACCAAAACCTTGCCGCAACTGAACATCTTGTCGCAAAACAACACCATTACGCAAATCAACACCTTGTCGCAAACCTTGTCGCAAATCAACAACTTGTCGCAAATCAACACCATGTCGCAATCAACACCTCGTCACAAATCAAAACCTGGTCGCAAATCAACACCTTGTCACAAATCAAAACCTTTTCCCAAATCAACATCTTGTCGCAAATCAAAACCGTATTCTAAATGAATACCTTGTCGCAAATCAACACTTTCTCACAAATCAACACCTTTTCGCAATCAAAACGTTGTCGCAAATCAACACCGTGTCACAAAATCAAAACCTTGTCGCAAATCAACACCTTGCCGCAACTCAAAAGCTTATCCCACATCAACACCTTGTCGCAAATCAACACCTTGTCGCACTAAACACCTTGTCGCAAATCAACACGTTCTCGCAAATCAACACCTTGTCGCAAATCAGAACCTTGTCGCAAAATCAAAATCTTATCGCAAATCAACACCATATTGCAAATCAACACCTTGTTGCAAATAAACACCTGGTCCCAATCAACAACTTGTCGTAAGTCAACACCTTATCATGAATCAACACCTTGTCGCAGATCAACACCTTGGCGCAAATCAACACCTTGTCACGAATCAAAACCTTGTCGCGAATGAACACGTTGTCACAAATCAAACATTGACGCAAATCAAAACTTTGTCGCAAATAAACACCATGTCGGAATCAACACCTTTTTTGTAAATCAAAACCTTGTCACAAATCAACACCTTGTCACAAATCAACACTTTGTGGCTAATCAACGCCTTGTCGCAATCGAAACCTTGTCGTAAATCAACACCGTGTCGCAAATCAACACCTTGTCGCAACTCAACAAACTTGGCGCAAATCAATACGTCATCGCATATCAACACCTTGTCGCAAATCAACATCTTGTCGCAATCAACACCTTGTCGCAAATCAACACCTTGTCGCAAATCAACACCTTGTCACAAATCAAAATCTTATTGCACATCAACAACTTCTCGCAAATCAAAACCTTATCCGAAAATCAAAATCTTATCGCAAATCAATACCTCATCGCAAATCAACATCTTGTTGCAAATCAACACCTTGTCTTAATCAACACCTTGTCGCAATCAACACTTTGTTGCAAATCAACACCTTGTCGCAAATCAACACCTTGTCGCAAGTCAACACCTTGTCACAAATAAAAATCTTATCGCACATCAACAACTTGTCGCTAATCAACACCTTGCCGCAAATCAAAACCTCATCGCAAATAAATACCTTGTTGCAACTCAACACCTTGTCGCAATCAACACCTTGTCGCAATCGACACCTTGTCAAAAATCAACACCTTGTCGCAAATCAACACATTGTCGCAAATCAACGCCTTGTCACAAATCAAAATCGTATCGCACATCAACAACTTGTCGCAAATCAACACCTTGTCGCTAATCAAAACCTTGTCGAAAATCAACACCTTGTCGCAACTCAACACCTTGTTACAAATCAACACCTTGTCGCAAATCAACACCTTGTCGCAAATCAACACCTTGTCGCAATAAACACCTTGTCACAAATCAAAACTTTGTCACACATCAACACCTTGTCACAATCAACAGCTTGTTGAAAATCAAAACCTTGACGCAAATCAACACCTTGTCGCAAATCAAAACCTTGTCACAAATCAACACCTTGTCGCAAATCAAAACCTTGTCGCAAATCAACACATTGTCGCAAGTCAACACCTGTCGCAAATCAACACCTTCTCGCAAATCAAAACATGGTCTCAAATCAAAATCTTATCGCAAATCAACACCTTATCGCAAATCAACACCTTATCGCAAATAAACACCTTGTTGCAAATGAACACCGGGTCCCAATCAACACCTTCTCGCTAATCAACAACTTGTCACAAATCAAAACCTTGTCTTAAATCAACGCGTTGACACAAATCAACACCCTGTCGCAAATCAAAACCTTGTCGCAAATCAACACCTTGTCGCAATTCAAAACCTTATCGCACATCAACACCTTGTCGTAAATCAACACCTTGTCGCAAATCAACACCTTGTCGCAAATGAACACCTTGTCGCAAATCAAAACCTTGTCGCAAATCAACACCTTGTCGCAAATCGGAACCTTGTCGCAAATCAAAACCTTGTCGCACATCAACACCTTGTAGCAAATCAACACCTTGTTACAAATCAACACCTTGTCGCAAATCAAAACCTTGTTGCAAATCAACACCATATCGCAAATCAGCACCTTGTCGCAAATCAACACCTTGTCGCAAATCGAAACCGCTACAAATCAACACCATGTTGCAAATCCAAACCTTGTCGCAAATCAAAACCTTGTCGCAAGTCAACACCTTGTCGCAAATCAAAACCTTGTCGCAAATCAACAACTTGTTGCGAATCAAAACCTTATCGCAAATCAACACCTTGTCGCAAATCAACACATTGTCACAAATCAACACCTTGTCGCAAATCAACACCTTGTCGCAAATCAAAACCTTGTCGCAAATCAACACCGTACTGCAATCAACACCTTGCTCCAGTCAACACCTTGTCGCAAATCAAAACCTTGTCGCAAATCAAGACCTTGTCACAAATCAACACCTTGTCACAAATCAAAACCTTGTCGCAAATCAAAACTTTGTCGCAAGTCACCTTGTCACAATCAACACCTTGTCAAAAATCAACACCTCGTCGCAACTCAAAAACCTTGTTGCAAATCAAAACCTTGTCACAAGTCAACACCTTGTCACAAATCAAAACCTTGTCGCAAATGAACACCTTGTTGCAAATCAAAACCGTATCGCAAACCAGCACCTTGTTGCAAATCAACACCTTGTCGCAAATCAACACCTTGTCGCAAATCAACACCTTGTCGCAAATCAAAACCTTGTCGCAAATCAGCACTTTGTCGCAATCAACACCTTGTTGCAATCAACACCTTGTCGCAAATCAAAACCTTGTCGCAAACCAACACCTTGTCGCAAATCAACACTTTGTCGCAAATCAAAACTTTGTCGCAAATCAACACCGTGTCGCAATCAACACCTTGTCGAAAATCAAAACCTTGTCGCAAATGAACACCTTGTCGCAAATGAACACCATCTCGCAAATCAACACCTTGCCGCAAATCAACACCTTGCCGCAAATCAAAACCTTGTCGCAAATCAACACCTTGTCGCAATCAACACCTTGTTGCAATCAACACCTTGTCACAAATCAAAACCTTGTCGCAAATCAAAACGTTGTCGCAAATCAACACCTTGTCGCAAATCAACACTTTGTCGCAAATCAAAACTTTGTCGCAAATCAACACCTTGTCGCAATCAACACCTTGTCGAAAATCAAAACCTTGTCGCAAATGAACACCTTGTCGCAAATCAACACCATCTCGCAAATCAACACCTTGCCGCAAATCAACACCTTATCGCAAATCAACACCTTGTCGCAATCAACACCTTGTTGCAATCAACACCTTGTCGCAAATCAAAACCTTGTCGCAAATCAAAACGTTGTCGCAAATCAACACCTTGTCGCAAGTCAACACTCTGTCGCAAATCAAAACTTTGTCGCAAATCAACACCTTGTCGCAAATCAAAACCTTGTCGCAAATCAACACCTTGTCGCAATCAACACCTTGTTGCAATCAACACCTTGTCGCAAGTCAACACTCTGTCGCAAATCAAAACTTTGTCGCAAATCAACACCTTGTCGCAAATCAAAACCTTGTCGCAAATCAACACCTTGTCGCAATCAACACCTTGTTGCAATCAACACCTTGTCGCAAATGAAAAAATTGTCGCAAATCAAAACCTTGTCGCAAACCAACACCTTGTCGCAAATCAACACTTTGTCGCAAATCAAAACTTTGTCGCAAATCAACACCTTGTCACAATCAACACCTTGTCAAAAATCAAAACCTTGTCGCAAATCAAAACCTTGTCGCAAACCAACACCTTGTCGCAAATCAACACTTTGTCGCAAATCAAAACTTTGTCGCAAATCAACACCTTGTCACAATCAACACCTTGTCAAAAATCAGAACCTTGTCGCAAATGAACACCTTGTCGCAAATCAACACCATCTCGCAAATCAACATCTTGTCGCAAATCAACAGCTTGTCGCAAATCAACACCTTGTCGCAAATCAACACCTTGTCGTAAATCAAAACCTTGTCGCAAATCAACACCTTGTCGCAATCAACAACTTGTTGCAATCAACACCTTGTCGCAAATCAAAACCTTGTCACAAATCAAAACCTTGTCGCAAATCAACACCTTGTCGCAAATCAACACTTTGTCGCAAATCAAAACTTTGTCGCAAATCAACACCGTGTCGCAATCAACACCTTGTCGAAAATCAAAACCTTGTCGCAAATGAACACCTTGTCGCAAATGAACACCATCTCGCAAATCAACACCTTGCCGCAAATCAACACCTTGTCGCAAATCAACACCTTGTCGCAATCAACACCTTGTCGCAAGTCAAAACCTTGTCGCAAATCAACACCTTGTCGCAAATCAACACCTTGTCGCAAATCAACACTTTGTCGCAAATCAAAACTTTGTCGCAAATCAACACCGTGTCGCAATCAACACCTTTTCCAAAATCAAAACCTTGTCGCAAATGAACACCTTGTCGCACCTTGTGTAACACCTTTGAAAAATGATGAATGAGGGAGGAGGAATAAGGGATGGACATGGCACCTCCAAAGTGCTGAGCCTTCCTACCTTGGTTGCGAGTGCAAGCGCATACTCCGCCACCACCGTCTTTCCAGCAGACGTGTGTGCCGCCACAAACACCGACTCGTGCCGCTCCAAGTGCACTATCGCCTGTCGCTCGCACTCGCACCCCACACACCATTGCATGCGCACCCCAGAAAACAATGTTTTTCACGACAAGCACAACCGCAAACGACAATGCGCAAGAAAGAGAAAGGTGAGGCGGAGTAGCAGACAAGGCAGGCAGGCAGGACCGGACAGGGCAACGGAGAGATGCGGAGACGAGGGCAGGAAAGTGCATCCAAGAATGGGCAAAGGTGGGAACGTGGACGGGGCTAGGAAGTGTGTGTGTGGGCCACATAGAACAAAGACATGCTGCGCTTGAACAGACAAGACAAGGCTGAAATGATGCAGAGGCAGCCATTGCCTCCATTGACAAATGTGTTTGAGGAAACGGTTCTGCATTTGGCACAAGCGCCCGACACTCTTGCAAATCTCTCTAGCAGTTCTATTTTCCTGAGAGGCAGCTCAAGAGCACCTCCTTCTGAAACGTGTCGAGCTCAAACGGAAACTTGATGGCCATGTCGGGCGCTATCGCGGCAAACTGCCCGTCAAGGTCCTTCATGCGACTCGCGTCCGCCCAACTCTGCACAACCATGCACATGTAAGCACCACACGTACGCACACATGTGGATGAACAGACGCATGCGGTCGTGGGCCGGCATTGAGCTGGGGGCGGAGTCACCCACCAACACCGCAGGCAGGCAGGCAACTGTTCTTACTCGGGGCCAGATGATGGCGCCATACAGACAGGTTGGCTGACATGCTGACGTCATCACAGCAGGCAACGTCACAGGCAGGCTGTAGGGTCTCTCACATGTGCGTCGCATGGTGCATTACAAGGGAAGAGACGTGCATGATGTGCCATGATTCACCCGTGCAGACGCACTTAGACCACCCACTGCTCCCCAGCCCAGCCCATGGCTAGTGATGGGCGCTGGGTTGGGTGGCTCAACCCCTATCCCCTCGTCCCCCCCCCCCCCCCCCCCCCCCCCC
>SZWC01018972.1:41635-53091 GCA_023375785.1 Penium margaritaceum | reverse complement strand
TGGTCAGAAACACAGTGGTCAGAAACACACTGGTCAGAAACACAGTGGTCAGAAACAAACCGGTCAGAAACACAGTGGTCAGAAACATAGTGGTCAGAAACACAGTGGTCAGACACAAACTTGTCATAAATACATTGGTGAAAAACACACTGGTCAGAAACACAGTGGTCAGAAACACAATGGTCAGAAACACAGTGGTCAGAAACACACTGGTCAGAAACACAGTGGATAGAAACACAGTGGTCAGAAACATAGTGGTCAGAAACACAGTGGTCAGAAACACACTGGTCAGAAACACACTGGTCAGAAACACAGTGGTCAGAAACACAGTGGTCAAAAAGACAGTGGTCAGAAACACAGTGGTCAGAAACAAACTGGTCAGAGGCACACTGGTCAGAAACACAGTGGTCAGAAACACACTGTTCAGAAACAAAGTGGTCAAAAACACAATGGTCAGAAACCCACTGGTCAGAAACACAGTGGTCAGAAACACAGTGGTCAGAAACACAGGGGTCAGAAACACAGTGGTCAGAAACACAGTGGTCAGAAACACATTGGTCAGAAACACAGTGGTCAAAAGCACAGTGGTCAGAACACTCTGGTCAGAAACACACTGGTCAGAAACACAATGGTCAGAAACACACTGTTCAGATACACAGTGGTCAGAAACACAGAGGTCCGAAACACAGTGGTCAGGAACACACTGGTCAGAGACACACTGGTCAGAAACACAGTGCTCAGAAACACAGTGGTCAGAAACACAGTGGTCATAAACACAGTGGTCAGAAACACACTGGTCAGAAACACACTGGTCAGAGACACAATGGTCAGAAACACACTGGTCAGAATCACACTGGTCAGAAACACAGTGGTTAGAAACATAGTGGTCAGAAACACAGTGGTCAGAAACACAGTGGTCAGAAACACAGTGGTCAGTAACAGGGTGGTCAGAAACACACTGGTCAGAAACACACTGGTCAAAAACACAGTGGTCAAAAACACACTGGTCAGAAACACACTGGTCAGAAACAGAGTGGTCAGAAACACACTGGTCAGAAACACAGTGGTCAGAAACACAGTAGTCAGAAATACACTGGTCAGAAACACAGTGGTCAGAAACAAAGTGGTCAGAAATAAAAATGGTCAGAAACACAGTGGTCAGAAACACAATGGTCAGATACACAGTGGTCAGAAACACAGAGGTCAGACACACACTGGTCAGAAATACATTGGTCTGAAACACACTGGTCAGAGGCACACTGGTCAGAAACACAGTGGATAGAAACACAGTGGTCAGAAACACACTGGTCAGAGGCACACTGGTCAGAAACACAGTGGTCAGAAACACACTGGTCAGAAACACAGTGGTCAGAAACACAGTGGTAAAAAACACAGTGGTCAGAAACACAGTGGACAGAAACACATTGGTCAGAAACACAGTGGTCAAAAACACAGTGGTCAGAAACACTCTGGTCGGAAACACACTGGTCAGTAACCCAATGGTCAGAAACACACTGGTCAGAAACACATTGGTCAGAAACACAGAGGTCTGAAACACAGTGGTCAGAAGCACACTGGTCAGAGACACACTGGTCAGAAACACAGTCGTCAGAAACACAGTCGTCAGAAACACAGTGGTCAGAAACACAGTGGTCAGAAACACACTGGTCAGAAACACACGGTCAGAAACACAGTGGTCAGAAACACACTGGTCAAAAACACACTAGTCAGAAACACACTGGTCAGAGACACAATGGTCAGAAACACACTGGTCAGAACCACACTGGTCAGAAACACAGTGGTGAGAAACACACTGGTTAGAAACACAGTGGTCAGAAACACGCTGGTCAGAAACACAGTGGTCAGACACACACTGGTCAGAAACACAGTCGTCAGAAACACACTGGTCAGAAACCCACTGGTCAGAAACACACGGTCAGAAACACAGTGGTCAGAACCACAGTGGTCAGAAACACACTGGTCTAAAACACACTGGTCAGAAACACACGGTCAGAAACACAGTGGTCAGAACCACAGTGGTCAGAAACACACTGGTCTAAAACACACTGGTCAGAAACACACGGTCAGAAACACAGTGGTCAGAACCACAGTGGTCAGAAACACACTGGTCTAAAACACACTGGTCAGAAACACACGGTCAGAAACACAGTGGTCAGAACCACAGTGGTCAGAAACACACTGGTCTAAAACACACTGGTCAGAAACACACGGTCAGAAACACAGTGGTCAGAACCACAGTGGTCAGAAACACACTGGTCTAAAACACACTGGTCAGAAACACACGGTCAGAAACACAGTGGTCAGAACCACAGTGGTCAGAAACACACTGGTCTAAAACACACTGGTCAGAAACACACGGTCAGAAACACAGTGGTCAGAACCACAGTGGTCAGAAACACACTGGTCTAAAACACACTGGTCAGAAACACACGGTCAGAAACACAGTGGTCAGAACCACAGTGGTCAGAAACACACTGGTCTAAAACACACTGGTCAGAAACACACGGTCAGAAACACAGTGGTCAGAACCACAGTGGTCAGAAACACACTGGTCTAAAACACACTGGTCAGAAACACACGGTCAGAAACACAGTGGTCAGAACCACAGTGGTCAGAAACACACTGGTCTAAAACACACTGGTCAGAAACACACGGTCAGAAACACAGTGGTCAGAACCACAGTGGTCAGAAACACACTGGTCTAAAACACACTGGTCAGAAACACACGGTCAGAAACACAGTGGTCAGAACCACAGTGGTCAGAAACACACTGGTCTAAAACACACTGGTCAGAAACACACGGTCAGAAACACAGTGGTCAGAACCACAGTGGTCAGAAACACACTGGTCTAAAACACACTGGTCAGAAACACACGGTCAGAAACACAGTGGTCAGAACCACAGTGGTCAGAAACACACTGGTCTAAAACACACTGGTCAGAAACACACGGTCAGAAACACAGTGGTCAGAACCACAGTGGTCAGAAACACACTGGTCTAAAACACACTGGTCAGAAACACACGGTCAGAAACACAGTGGTCAGAACCACAGTGGTCAGAAACACACTGGTCTAAAACACACTGGTCAGAAACACACGGTCAGAAACACAGTGGTCAGAACCACAGTGGTCAGAAACACACTGGTCTAAAACACACTGGTCAGAAACACACGGTCAGAAACACAGTGGTCAGAACCACAGTGGTCAGAAACACACTGGTCTAAAACACACTGGTCAGAAACACACGGTCAGAAACACAGTGGTCAGAACCACAGTGGTCAGAAACACACTGGTCTAAAACACACTGGTCAGAAACACACGGTCAGAAACACAGTGGTCAGAACCACAGTGGTCAGAAACACACTGGTCTAAAACACACTGGTCAGAAACACACGGTCAGAAACACAGTGGTCAGAACCACAGTGGTCAGAAACACACTGGTCTAAAACACACTGGTCAGAAACACACGGTCAGAAACACAGTGGTCAGAACCACAGTGGTCAGAAACACACTGGTCTAAAACACACTGGTCAGAAACACACGGTCAGAAACACAGTGGTCAGAACCACAGTGGTCAGAAACACACTGGTCTAAAACACACTGGTCAGAAACACACGGTCAGAAACACAGTGGTCAGAACCACAGTGGTCAGAAACACACTGGTCTAAAACACACTGGTCAGAAACACACGGTCAGAAACACAGTGGTCAGAACCACAGTGGTCAGAAACACACTGGTCTAAAACACACTGGTCAGAAACACACGGTCAGAAACACAGTGGTCAGAACCACAGTGGTCAGAAACACACTGGTCTAAAACACACTGGTCAGAAACACACGGTCAGAAACACAGTGGTCAGAACCACAGTGGTCAGAAACACACTGGTCTAAAACACACTGGTCAGAAACACACGGTCAGAAACACAGTGGTCAGAACCACAGTGGTCAGAAACACACTGGTCTAAAACACACTGGTCAGAAACACACGGTCAGAAACACAGTGGTCAGAACCACAGTGGTCAGAAACACACTGGTCTAAAACACACTGGTCAGAAACACACGGTCAGAAACACAGTGGTCAGAACCACAGTGGTCAGAAACACACTGGTCTAAAACACACTGGTCAGAAACACACGGTCAGAAACACAGTGGTCAGAACCACAGTGGTCAGAAACACACTGGTCTAAAACACACTGGTCAGAAACACACGGTCAGAAACACAGTGGTCAGAACCACAGTGGTCAGAAACACACTGGTCTAAAACACACTGGTCAGAAACACACGGTCAGAAACACAGTGGTCAGAACCACAGTGGTCAGAAACACACTGGTCTAAAACACACTGGTCAGAAACACACGGTCAGAAACACAGTGGTCAGAACCACAGTGGTCAGAAACACACTGGTCTAAAACACACTGGTCAGAAACACACGGTCAGAAACACAGTGGTCAGAACCACAGTGGTCAGAAACACACTGGTCTAAAACACACTGGTCAGAAACACACGGTCAGAAACACAGTGGTCAGAACCACAGTGGTCAGAAACACACTGGTCTAAAACACACTGGTCAGAAACACACGGTCAGAAACACAGTGGTCAGAACCACAGTGGTCAGAAACACACTGGTCTAAAACACACTGGTCAGAAACACACGGTCAGAAACACAGTGGTCAGAACCACAGTGGTCAGAAACACACTGGTCTAAAACACACTGGTCAGAAACACACGGTCAGAAACACAGTGGTCAGAACCACAGTGGTCAGAAACACACTGGTCTAAAACACACTGGTCAGAAACACACGGTCAGAAACACAGTGGTCAGAACCACAGTGGTCAGAAACACACTGGTCTAAAACACACTGGTCAGAAACACACGGTCAGAAACACAGTGGTCAGAACCACAGTGGTCAGAAACACACTGGTCTAAAACACACTGGTCAGAAACACACGGTCAGAAACACAGTGGTCAGAACCACAGTGGTCAGAAACACACTGGTCTAAAACACACTGGTCAGAAACACACGGTCAGAAACACAGTGGTCAGAACCACAGTGGTCAGAAACACACTGGTCTAAAACACACTGGTCAGAAACACACGGTCAGAAACACAGTGGTCAGAACCACAGTGGTCAGAAACACACTGGTCTAAAACACACTGGTCAGAAACACACGGTCAGAAACACAGTGGTCAGAACCACAGTGGTCAGAAACACACTGGTCTAAAACACACTGGTCAGAAACACACGGTCAGAAACACAGTGGTCAGAACCACAGTGGTCAGAAACACACTGGTCTAAAACACACTGGTCAGAAACACACGGTCAGAAACACAGTGGTCAGAACCACAGTGGTCAGAAACACACTGGTCTAAAACACACTGGTCAGAAACACACGGTCAGAAACACAGTGGTCAGAAACATATTGGTCAGAAACACAGTGGTCAGAAACACAGTGGTCAGAAACACACTGGTCAGAAACACAGTGGTCAGAAACACAGTGGTCAGAAACACACTGGTCAGAAACACAGTGGTGAGAAACACAATGGTTAGAAACACAGTGCTCACAAACACACTGGTCAGAAACACAGTGGTCAGAAACACTCTGGTTAGAAACACAGTGGTCAGAAACACACTGGTCAGAAACACAGTGGTCATAAACACAGTGGTCAGAAACATAGTGGTCAGAAGCACACTGGTCATAAACACAGTGGTCAGAAGCACAGTGGTCAGAAACATAGTGGTCAGAAGCACACTGGCCAGAAACACAGTGGTCAGTAACACAGTGGTCAGAAACATAGTGGTCAGAAGCACACTGGTCAGAAACACAGTGGTCAGAAACACAGTGGTCAGAAACACAGTGGTCAGAAACACAGTGGTCAGAAACACAGTGGTCAGAAACACAGTGGTCAGTAACACAGTGGTCAGAAACACACTGGTCAAAAACACACTGGTCAAAAACACAGTGGTCAAAAACACACTGGTCAGAAAAACAGTGGTCACAAACACAGTGGTCAGAAACACACTGGTCAGAAACACAGTGGTCAGAAACACACTGGTCAGAAACACGGTGGTCAGAAGCACACTGGTCAGAGACAAACTGGTCAGAAACACAGTGGTCAGAAACACAGTGGTCAGAAACACAGTGGTCAGAAATACAGTGGTCAGAAACACACTGGTCAAAAACACACTTGTCAGAAACACAGTGGTCAGAAACACACTGGTCAGAAGCACAGTGGTGAAAAACACACTGGTTAGAAACACAGTGGTCACAAACACAGTGGTCACAAACACACTGGTCAGAAACACAGTGGTCAGAAACACAGTGGTCAGAAACACAGTGGTCAGAAACACAGTGGTCAGAAACACACTGGTCAGAAACACAGTGGTGAAAAACACACTGGTTAGAAACACAGTGGTCACAAACACAGTGGTCATAAACACACTGGTCAGAAACACAGTGGTCAGAAACACAGTGGTCAGAAATACTCTGGTCAGAAACAAAGTGGTCAGAAACACACTGGTCAGAAACACAGTGGTCATAAACTCAGTGGTCAGAAACACAGTGGTCAGAAGCACACTGGTCATAAACACACTGGTAAGAAACACAGTGGTCAGAAACACGCTGGTCAGAAACACAGTGGTCAGAAACACACTGGTCAGAAACACACTGGTCAGAAACACAATGGTCAGAAACATACTGGTCAGAAACACACTGGTCCGAAACACAGTGGTAAGAAACACAGTGGTCAGAAACACAGTAGTCAGAAACACAGTGGTCAGAAACACAGTGGTCAGAAACACAGTGGTCAGTAACACAGTGGTCAAAAACACACTGGTCAGAAACACACTGGTCAAAAACACAGTGGTAAAAAACACACTGGTCAGAAACACACTGGTCAGAAACACAGTGGTCAGAAACACACTGGTCAGAAACACAGTGGTCAGAAACACAATGGTCAGAAACACACTGGTCAGAAACACAGTGGTCAGAAACACAGAGGTCTGAAACACAGTGGTCAGACGCACACTGGTCAGAGACACACTGGTCAGAAACACAGTCGTCAGAAACACAGTGGTCAGAAACACAGTGGACAGAAACACACTGGTCAGAAACACAGTGGTCAGAATCATAGTGGTAAGAAACACAGTGGTCAGAAACACTGTGGTCAGAAACACAGTGGTCAGAAACACAGAGGTCTGAAACACAGTGGTCAGACGCACACTGGTCAGAGACACACTGGTCAGAAACACAGTCGTCAGAAACACAGTGGTCAGAAACACAGTGGACAGAAACACACTGGTCAGAAACACAGTGGTCAGAATCATAGTGGTAAGAAACACAGTGGTCAGAAACACTGTGGTCAGAAACACAGTGGTCAGAAACACAGAGGTCTGAAACACAGTGGTCAGACGCACACTGGTCAGAGACACACTGGTCAGAAACACAGTCGTCAGAAACACAGTGGTCAGAAACACAGTGGACAGAAACACACTGGTCAGAAACACAGTGGTCAGAATCATAGTGGTAAGAAACACAGTGGTCAGAAACACTGTGGTCAGAAACACAGTGGTCAGAAACACAGAGGTCTGAAACACAGTGGTCAGACGCACACTGGTCAGAGACACACTGGTCAGAAACACAGTCGTCAGAAACACAGTGGTCAGAAACACAGTGGACAGAAACACACTGGTCAGAAACACAGTGGTCAGAATCATAGTGGTAAGAAACACAGTGGTCAGAAACACTGTGGTCAGAAACACAGTGGTCAGAAACACAGAGGTCTGAAACACAGTGGTCAGACGCACACTGGTCAGAGACACACTGGTCAGAAACACAGTCGTCAGAAACACAGTGGTCAGAAACACAGTGGACAGAAACACACTGGTCAGAAACACAGTGGTCAGAATCATAGTGGTAAGAAACACAGTGGTCAGAAACACTGTGGTCAGAAACACAGTGGTCAGAAACACAGAGGTCTGAAACACAGTGGTCAGACGCACACTGGTCAGAGACACACTGGTCAGAAACACAGTCGTCAGAAACACAGTGGTCAGAAACACAGTGGACAGAAACACACTGGTCAGAAACACAGTGGTCAGAATCATAGTGGTAAGAAACACAGTGGTCAGAAACACTGTGGTCAGAAACACAGTGGTCAGAAACACAGAGGTCTGAAACACAGTGGTCAGACGCACACTGGTCAGAGACACACTGGTCAGAAACACAGTCGTCAGAAACACAGTGGTCAGAAACACAGTGGACAGAAACACACTGGTCAGAAACACAGTGGTCAGAATCATAGTGGTAAGAAACACAGTGGTCAGAAACACTGTGGTCAGAAACACAGTGGTCAGAAACACAGAGGTCTGAAACACAGTGGTCAGACGCACACTGGTCAGAGACACACTGGTCAGAAACACAGTCGTCAGAAACACAGTGGTCAGAAACACAGTGGACAGAAACACACTGGTCAGAAACACAGTGGTCAGAATCATAGTGGTAAGAAACACAGTGGTCAGAAACACTGTGGTCAGAAACACAGTGGTCAGAAACACAGAGGTCTGAAACACAGTGGTCAGACGCACACTGGTCAGAGACACACTGGTCAGAAACACAGTCGTCAGAAACACAGTGGTCAGAAACACAGTGGACAGAAACACACTGGTCAGAAACACAGTGGTCAGAATCATAGTGGTAAGAAACACAGTGGTCAGAAACACTGTGGTCAGAAACACAGTGGTCAGAAACACAGAGGTCTGAAACACAGTGGTCAGACGCACACTGGTCAGAGACACACTGGTCAGAAACACAGTCGTCAGAAACACAGTGGTCAGAAACACAGTGGACAGAAACACACTGGTCAGAAACACAGTGGTCAGAATCATAGTGGTAAGAAACACAGTGGTCAGAAACACTGTGGTCAGAAACACAGTGGTCAGAAACACAGAGGTCTGAAACACAGTGGTCAGACGCACACTGGTCAGAGACACACTGGTCAGAAACACAGTCGTCAGAAACACAGTGGTCAGAAACACAGTGGACAGAAACACACTGGTCAGAAACACAGTGGTCAGAATCATAGTGGTAAGAAACACAGTGGTCAGAAACACTGTGGTCAGAAACACAGTGGTCAGAAACACAGAGGTCTGAAACACAGTGGTCAGACGCACACTGGTCAGAGACACACTGGTCAGAAACACAGTCGTCAGAAACACAGTGGTCAGAAACACAGTGGACAGAAACACACTGGTCAGAAACACAGTGGTCAGAATCATAGTGGTAAGAAACACAGTGGTCAGAAACACTGTGGTCAGAAACACAGTGGTCAGAAACACAGAGGTCTGAAACACAGTGGTCAGACGCACACTGGTCAGAGACACACTGGTCAGAAACACAGTCGTCAGAAACACAGTGGTCAGAAACACAGTGGACAGAAACACACTGGTCAGAAACACAGTGGTCAGAATCATAGTGGTAAGAAACACAGTGGTCAGAAACACTGTGGTCAGAAACACAGTGGTCAGAAACACAGAGGTCTGAAACACAGTGGTCAGACGCACACTGGTCAGAGACACACTGGTCAGAAACACAGTCGTCAGAAACACAGTGGTCAGAAACACAGTGGACAGAAACACACTGGTCAGAAACACAGTGGTCAGAATCATAGTGGTAAGAAACACAGTGGTCAGAAACACTGTGGTCAGAAACACAGTGGTCAGAAACACAGAGGTCTGAAACACAGTGGTCAGACGCACACTGGTCAGAGACACACTGGTCAGAAACACAGTCGTCAGAAACACAGTGGTCAGAAACACAGTGGACAGAAACACACTGGTCAGAAACACAGTGGTCAGAATCATAGTGGTAAGAAACACAGTGGTCAGAAACACTGTGGTCAGAAACACAGTGGTCAGAAACACAGAGGTCTGAAACACAGTGGTCAGACGCACACTGGTCAGAGACACACTGGTCAGAAACACAGTCGTCAGAAACACAGTGGTCAGAAACACAGTGGACAGAAACACACTGGTCAGAAACACAGTGGTCAGAATCATAGTGGTAAGAAACACAGTGGTCAGAAACACTGTGGTCAGAAACACAGTGGTCAGAAACACAGAGGTCTGAAACACAGTGGTCAGACGCACACTGGTCAGAGACACACTGGTCAGAAACACAGTCGTCAGAAACACAGTGGTCAGAAACACAGTGGACAGAAACACACTGGTCAGAAACACAGTGGTCAGAATCATAGTGGTAAGAAACACAGTGGTCAGAAACACTGTGGTCAGAAACACAGTGGTCAGAAACACAGAGGTCTGAAACACAGTGGTCAGACGCACACTGGTCAGAGACACACTGGTCAGAAACACAGTCGTCAGAAACACAGTGGTCAGAAACACAGTGGACAGAAACACACTGGTCAGAAACACAGTGGTCAGAATCATAGTGGTAAGAAACACAGTGGTCAGAAACACTGTGGTCAGAAACACAGTGGTCAGAAACACAGAGGTCTGAAACACAGTGGTCAGAAGCACAGTGGTCAGAAACACAGTGGTCAGAAACACACTGGTCAAAAACACACTGGTCAGAAACACACTGGTCAGAGACACAGAGGTCAGAAACACAGTGGTCAGAAACACAGTGGTCACATACACACTGGTCAGCAACACAGTGGTCAGAAACACACTGGTCAAAAACACACTGGTCAGAAAAACACTGGTCAGAGACACAGAGGTCAGAAACACAGTAGTCAGAAACACAGTGGTCGAAAACACAGTGGTCAGAAACACACTGGTCACAAACACAGTGGACAGAAACACACTGGTCAGAAACACAGTGGTCAGAAACACAGTGGTCAGAAACACACTGGTCAGAAACACAGTGGTCAGAAACACACTGGTCAGAAACACACTGGTCATAAACACAGTGGTCAGAAACACAGTGGTCTGAGACACACCGGTCAGGAACACACTGGTCAGAAACACACTGGTCAGGAACACACTGGTCAGAAACACAGTGGTCAGAAGCACACTGTTCATAAACACACTGGTAAGAAACACAGTGGTCAGAAACACACTGGTCAGAAACACAGTGGTCAGAAACACACTGGCTAAAAAACACACTGGTCAGAAACACACTGGTCAGAAACACACTGGTCAGAAAAACACTGGTCAGAAACACAGTGGTCAGAAACACACTGGTCAGAAACACACTGGTCAGAGACACACTGGTCAGGAACACACTGGTCAGAAACACACTGGTCACAAACACAGTGGTCAGAAACACAGTGGTCCGAAACACAGTGCTCAGAAACACACTGGTCAGAAACACACTGGTCAGAAACACAGTGGTCAGAAACACAGTGGTCAGAAACACAGTGGTCAGAAACACAGTGGTCAGAAACACAGTGGTCAGAAACACACTGGTCAGAAACACA
>SZWC01018972.1:24235-34778 GCA_023375785.1 Penium margaritaceum | reverse complement strand
TGGTCAGGAACACACTGGTCAGAAACACACTGGTCAGAAACACACTGGTCAGAAACACAGTGGTCAGAATTACACTGGTCAGAAACACACTGGTCAGAAACACAGTGGTCAGAAACACACTGGTCAGTAACACACTGGTCAGAAACACATTGGTCAGAAACACACTGGTCAGAAACACATTGGTCAGAAACACACTGGTCAGAAACACAGTAGTCAGAAACACAGTGGTCCGAAACACAGTGGTCAGAAACACAGTTGTCAGAAACCAATGTTGACCTATGTACCACGTACAACGCCACAACGTTGTGGACAACGAACAACGTTGGCACCCACCATGCCAGAAAGCTGAAATTAACCATTTTCATCAGGGATTTTTTCCATGAGTACTCTACAGATTGAAATTTTAACTTCACTTCTTACCACATACACTGTACCTCCACTCATTTCTTGGCCCCATTCACATACATGTGAACAGAGGCACATGCATGGGACTCTGCCATACATTCTGGCTACCATCTGCATGCTACACACTCCATTCTACGATCATTAGCATGTCATTGTAAGAAGGTCAAACAGAACATTGTAAGCATTGTAAGCATTCTGTCAGGAGTAGCTAGGCATTGTAAGCAAGTCAAACAGCTGCATTGTAGAATTTCAATGAGTGGCTAATCAAACAGGAGTAGAATGTCAATGAAATGAGTAGAATGTCCATGCAATTTATTCAATGAGTGCTTTGACAGAGACAATGTAGCCTTCCTACTTCTTAGCACGTCCATGCTTGGCTACCTTCTCCCCTGCAGCCTGGCGTTTTGTGCCTGAGGCACGAGCATGAGAAGCTTGCCCACTGGCATGAGCATCTAGTCCTCCTGCATCATGTGGCGGTGGAGGTGGGGTTGCAGGAGTTGGATCTGAAGCAGGAGTTGCAGGAGTTGCTTCTGCTCCAGCAGTTGCTTGTGGTGAAGTAGGTGCTGAAAGTGCACCTGCAGCAGTTGAGTTTGTTGCACCGGCTGTTTCTGCTGTAGCTGCTGCTGTAGCTGCCTCTGTAGCTGCTGCTGTACCTGCTGCTGTAGCTGCTGCTGCAGGAGCTCCCGCATCAGAGGCTGGATCAGCTGTTGTAGTTGCTGCACGAGTCTGGCTGCGACTGGTCTGCCTGCTTCCAGATGCCACGGCCGGGGGCTCCTGCCGTATGCGTACACGGCGTGCCTGCGGTAACATGGGAGAGTCAACCAGAACACGGATGTTTGCCTCCAGCTCAATGACGTCGTCATCTCCCTCCGCACCGATGATCTCCTCCTCCTCATCTTCACCCTCATCACTGTCACTGCCGTCCTCTTCATCCTCATTGAGCAGCTCCACCTCGCCCCCCTCCTCCACAATCTCCCCATCATCTTCACTTGCCTCTCCGTCATCTGCTTCCTCTCCGTCTGCTGCTTCTGTTGCTTGTGGCAACTGCTTTGCTGCTCGCCCGCCGCTCTTCCCATAGTGCTTTTGCAGTCTGACATTGCAGCGGACGAGGAACTCCAGCGTTGAAACGAGCAGGCGGTTCCTACGTGCAGTGTGCACCAACTCATGAGTGGAGAACACACGCTCACATTCAGATGACAAACAAGGCTGAGACAACACTTTCAGTGCGAGGTCACGCAATGTGGGCATGTAATGCATGTAGTTGACGTGCCACTCCACAGGAGTCATGCTCCTGCACTAAACCTTGGCCACGGCTGCCACAGCCTTTGCGGTGACAGTTGGGACTGGCTGCCACAGCCTTTGCGGTGACAGCCTTTTCCCTGCGGTGACAGTTGGGACTGGCTGGACCATGACCTGACCTCTCTTAAATGCAGAAATCTCATGCAGCAAGTCATCATGCTTGTCACCAGGCACCAGAGCTTCCACCACAGCCTGCCATGCCTGCATGGTGGCTGAGTCCTGTGACAGATCGTTGCCAAAATGCTCAGGATGCATGCGGCGGGCTGCGGCATACAATGGGCAAGACATGTCCTTTGTCCATCGTGCATTCAGCCTGCCTAGAGCAAACTTCACATAGGACTTGGGCTCTCTGGCTGGTTTCCTGCCCTTCTTCTCACCCAGTGCCCTGAGCTCCTCTGAACAGTCAAGGAGGCCCTCGTATATCTCACCTGCAGAGCCACCACTCCTGTCCGCCACCCGCAATGCTCTCACCAGCGGCTCCAGAAGATCTTTGAGCTGACGGACCTGAACCCAAAACACTTTGCGACGGACGAGACGCCGCACCTCCTTCTTCCTCGCCTTGAAACCTGCATCCCTTCGCATTCCCATCTGCTTCCAGAGGTCGGTGTCCACCAGAGTTGACTTCGTTGCTCGTAGTAGGCCGACTACAACGACATCGGCACCGCGAGAGGCATCGAGGTAACATCGATGTGGTGTAGAAGGCCAAGGGGCACCCGGGACCATGCAAGACTGTTTTTTCCCACGAGCCCAAGTACCCACCGAGGATAAGTCACGCACCGAGAAAATTGCACGTTCAGTTCCCAGAGCGACACTCTGTTTTCCATGCACGCATCCTGCCGAAAGCACGTTACATGGCACACTTCATGACAGCTGGCATGTACCACCCTTATTCAACCAATGATGTCCACGCATCATACGTTGCACTTGGACAGGCTTCATTCTGTGGCACAGCTTGCCCTCATCCTGAGCCGCCATGGCAATGGCCAATCACATGCTGAACCTCGGACGTCGGAATATCTGCATGAGCCGATATTTTGTTGTGGAAAAAATGGTTTTGATAATTTATTCAAGTACTGTATGAACGGAAAATGACACATATTTTTACAGGTTTGGTCGATAAATATAGAATATGTCCGACTGTAAAAACGTCGACGAAATATGTTGTACATGAATCTTTCCGGAACATTGTGATATTGTGTCAAGTATAGTTATTTGAGTGTTTAGTCGTTCAAACCAATCGTATGGCCTGGGTTGAATGATCAAATGTGCGGAGGATGTACCGGGTGTGAATGAAATATTGATCGACACCATCGAGCGACGCGTCACTCAATGGCGTCGAGCCTCGACGCCATCCAGCGACATTTCACACGGTTGAGCCACACTTCTCTGCGTCCGACACAAGCAAGACTTGCACCGCCATCGGTGCAAGACTTGCACCGATGGCAGTAACAAACCTCCCCCCTGTTCCGTGCTGAACCCAACACTTCGGCACACCGGCGCTTGAGGCCGGTGCGCCGGTGCGTTCCTCCCACCATGGCGTCTTCTCAGCCCAATTCCAACACCTGCTCAAACCGAGCATCCACCGCATGTTCCAGTCCCTCGGTAGCTGGTGTATCCGCTGTATCGGCACAATTTGATGCCCATAAGTGGAATCCACCGAAGAAACGGGTCCTCACCGGTGATTTCCTCACCAAAGAACTATCCAAGCACTGCGAGCCCAAGCCAACGAGCAGCAAAAAGGCGGGATTTGTCTGTGGCTCGTGCGCGAAGAGGGTGAGCGGGACGTGTGACCGCATCTGCGGCCACTTCGCCTGCAACAACCCGAATCTGGGGAAGTGTCCCCATCCCTCGCCAACATACAGGGACGCGTTGGGCATGGAGCGATTTCCACCGCCGCCGGCAGGATGGCAGCCATANCAAAGAACTGTCCAAGCACTGCGAGCCCAAGCCAACGAGCAGCAAAAAGGCGGGATTTGTCTGTGGCTCGTGCGCCAAGAGGGTGAGCGGGACGTGTGACCGCATCCGCGGCCACTTCGCCTGCAACAACCCGAATGTGGGGAAGTGTCCCCATCCCCCGCCAACATGCAGGGACGCGTTGGGCATGGAGCGATTTCCACCGCCGCCGGCAGGATGGCAGCCATACAGCGTGAAGCTGTACAAGGGAGAGGGCACCGAATGGGGGACGAAGGACAAACCGGTGCCGTGGCTCAAGTTGTGGGAGGCCGAGGAGAAAGCAGCCCAAGCAGCAGACGGGGGATTGACGCTGCAGCACGACTCCAGTGATGACGATGGTGGGGACGCGGCAGGTCCGAGCAGGCAGGCAGCCACAACAAGACTTGAGGGTGAGATACCTCTCTTTGACATCAACAAGGCCGCCTCTTTTCGACAATCCACCATGGTTGAGCACTCTGACAGGACGAACAACGTGAACTGCCAGCTGGACATCGTGAAACTCATGTGCATTGCTGCTTTACCCATCTCATTCTGTCGGGAGCCAGCACTCATGGATGTCATCAAGTCAGGGAAGAAGACAACATCGAGCTTTAGGTTGCCAGCTAGAGGCACAGTGGTGGATGACTTGCTCCCAAAACTGGATGCACAGCTTGCTGAGCTAGACGCGCCTTTGAAGCAGGGATGGACAACGTATGGCACCAGTCTAGCAGTTGACGAGTGGTCCAATAAGCAGATCAGGCCAATTTACAATGCAATGGCAGTCAATGCAATGGGCTCAGTCCACCTGTTCTCGCGTGATGCCAGCGGTCTGACTAGGGATGCAGACCACACTGCCTCCATGATAGAGGCAGCAATCGAAGCAGTGGGTGAGGAGAACGTTGTGTCGGTGATATGTGACAATGCTTCAGTCAACAAGAAGGCATTCGACCAGCTGCGGGTGAAGTACCCAAAGTTCTTTTTCCAGGGTTGTTGAGCACACAACATTGACCTGATCATGAAAGATGTTGGGAAGACTGCATGGGGTGCAGGGATCATTGGACGGTGTGAGAAAGTCATTGCCTTCTTCAGGAACAATGCCATGCCTCGTACATGGCTGAAGGACAAAACAGGGGGCAAGGTGCTCAAGAACAGGTGCGACACCTGCTTTGCCTCCGTGTTTGACATGGTGGAGCGGTTGCTGGAGCTGCGGGAGGAGCTGGAGGAGTTTGTGCAGCTGGAAGTATGGAATCAGATTGGTTCACAGCGGGATGCCGGCTTCAGAAGTCGGAAGAGGGAGGTGAGACGGATCGTACGACGCAAGGTCTTCTGGCTCCAGGTCCGTCAGTTGAAGGACGGATCCAACAAGGATACGAGGGCTTGTTGGATTGTGCGGAGCAAGTGAAAGCGCTGGCTGAGAAGAAGGGCAAGAAGGGACGGAAGGTTGCAGAGTCTCATGTCAACTATGTTCTGGGCAGATTGGACCACCGCTGGTCCAAGGATATGAGCTGTCCTTTGTATGCTGCTGCCCGGCGTCTGCATCCTCAGCACTTTGGAAACGATCTGTCCAGTGACGCCACTACTCTCCAGGCATGGCAGGCAGTGATGGAGGCACTGGTTCCAGAAGAGAAACACGACGCCATGATGAAGGAGATCGGTGCATTCCAGCTGGCTCAGACCATGGTTGTCCATGATCCCATGGTGACACCTCGCAGGAATGCCAAGGCTGTCGCTGCAGTAGCAAAAGTGCAATGTGGCACAATGTCTGCTGCAGAGTGGCATGTGAACTACATGTGCAACCTGCCCGTCCTTCGCGATCTGGCATTGAAGCTGCTGTCGCAGCCATGTTCTTCATCTGAGTGTGAGCGTGTATTTTCCACTCACGAGTTGATCCAAACTGCCAGGAGGAACCGGCTCAAGGTGTCGACACTCGAGCTCCTCGTTTGGTGCAACGTCCGTCTACGCAAGCACTACGGCCGGAATGGACGCAAGGCGGCAAAGAACATCACTGTAGCCGCGGAAGCAGAAGCAGAAGCAGACGCAGAGGCCAGCGAGGATGATGGAGAGGTTGTTGAGGAGGAGGGAGTGTTGAGTGAGCCCGAGGATGCAATGGAGAGTGATGACGAGGGGGAGGACAAGGAGGAGGAGGAGGTAGAGGAGGCATTGGGAGATGATGATGTGGTTGAAGTCATGGCGTCTGTTTGAGTCATGAGCAGCACACCTGGAATGCCTCACGCTCGTCCAGTACGTGTTCATGCGCAGGTGAAGGCCTCAAGCAGCAGTGCCGCAGCTCGTGGAGCGGGTGGTGAAGGGGTAGCAGGTCGAGAAGGGGCAGCAGGTGGAGAAGGGGCAGCAGGTGGAGAAGGGGCAGCAGGTCGAGAAGGGGCAGCAAGTGGAGAAGGGGCAGCAGCTGGAGAAGGGGCAGCAGCTGGAGAAGGGGCAGCACGTGGGGAGAGAGGGGCATTTGAGCCAGATGGAGCAGGTGGGGAGGAAGGAGGAGGAGGCAGTGGGGAAGAAGCAGGTGGGGAAGGAGCAGCTGGAGCTGTACCAGGTGGGCAGGGAGACAAGGGAGCAGGGAAGCAAGGGACATCAGCACCAGCATCCAATCCAGCAGCAACATCAGTATCACGGATTGGCAGTGCCAAGCACAGGGATAAGAGGGCTGCCTTAGTTGCCATGGCTGCAGCCAGGGCAGCAAAGCGTGCGGCAGGGACTTCCGCAGTGACCACTGCAGCAAGCAAGCTGGCTAGACGCAGAGCAACAACTGCTCTGCGCAAGTAGAAATGTTTTCAGACATGAGACATGCTTTCAATTTCATTTCAGTGTTCAATTCAGTCTATTATGCTTGAATGTCTGAAGCAGAGATCCATTCTAGTGACCACTGTGTGATACTGCATGTGAAGAGTGAAATTTGTGACACACCAAAGTTAATGTGCATGACTGGCAATAAGTAGTTGCAGTACTTAAACAGTACACCTACAAGTGTGTTTGATAGGGAGATGAGCAATGGTAAATCTGTGTCTGCAATTGCATTTCAGTGGGCCTCATTGCCCCCCCCCTCCTTAAATGGTGCTACCTCAAGTGTGTATGATAGAATGTTGAACAAGTACAAATATGAGTCTACAGTTACAAATTAGTGGACGTCACTGNAGCGTGGCACGAGGATTTTGCCGTCGGTCCTTTCACGAAGCCAGGAGCGCGGTAAGTCGTTGTTGCGCACGTAAGACACCACCTTTTCACACCTGCTGATGATGGATGCCCCCCAGTCGCTTTTCCCAATGTCTTTCATGATGAGGTCGACGTTGTGCGCGCAGCAGCCCTGGAAGAACAGCTGCGGGTACTTCTCTTTCAGGTCAGTGAAGGCCTTCTTGTTCGTGGAAGTGTTGTCACATATCACCGAGACCACATTCTCCACCCCTACAGCCTCAACAGCAGCTTCAATCATGCTGGCCGTGTGGTCGGCATCCCTGCTGAGGCCGCTGGCGTCACGTGAGAAGAGGTGGACAGATCCTTGGGCGTTGCAGGCCATCGCGTTGTAAATGGGCCTGACTTGACGGTCTGCCCATTCGTCCACGGCCACAGAGCAGCCGTAGATATCCCATGCCTGCTTCAAGGGAGCATCAAGCTCCTCCAGCTCCTTATCCAGTTTGGGGAGCAGGTCTTTGACGACGCGGGTGCGGCTTGGGAGGCGGAAGCCACTAGAGATCTTCCGAGCAGACTTCAGGGTCTCGAGGAGAACTGATTCACGGTAGAAGGATATAGGAGCTGCTTGGATGCACATCAGCTTCACCACATTCAGCTGGCACCTATCATTGTGGCCGCGCTCGATGTGCTTGTCCATGCTGGTCTGCCGGAAAGAGGCAGCCCTCCTCACGTCGAAGATGGGGACCACGTCTGAGGCTTTTGCTTGACTCTCCTGACGGGTGGACTGTCCGGGGTGAGGCCCCTCGTCGTCACTGTCGGCCTCCAACATGACCCCGGCTGCTGCGGCTGAGGCCTGCACCTGGTACTTCTCCCACATTTTTACCCACTGCACGGGTTTGTCCTTGGTCCCCCACTCTGCTCCAAGCCCCTTGTACAGCTGGACATTTTGCGGCTTCCATCCCGAGGGAGGAGGCGGAACTCGCTCCAGCCCGAGGGCATCGCGGGCAGTTGGTGGTGGGTACGGGCAGCGTCCGATGTTGTGGTTGTCGCCGCTAAAATGGCCGCGAATACGGTCACAGGTCCCCGCTTTGATGGTGCCGCATGAGCCACAGCGCCAGCCCGCCTTCTTCGTCTTTGTGGGGACAGAGTCACAGTGCTTGCTCAGCTCCTTCGTCAGAAAGTCACCGCTGCACTGGCGCTTTCGCGGAGGATTCCAGCGAGTTGGGTCGAAGGAGGCGTCGGTAACACAAGATGAGGGAATGGGTGACTGCACGGTGCCAGCAGCAGAGCTGGCCCCCCGAGACGGTTGAGACGACGAGCCGGAAGGTTGAGACGCCATGCTGGTGCGACACAAGTGTCACACCAGACGGCTAACAGAAGGGTGAGGTGTTACTGAAGCCGATTACACATTGAGGTCGTCGAATGCCGAAGTCCTCCCGAGAAGACTTCGGCTAGCGCGAGCCTCGGATGGATGACCCACTCATGGATGACCCATGGATGATACATCACATGCCTCGGATTGGCATTGCAATGTGATGGACCGAAGGAAGGACTTCGGCGACCGTGTGCGTGGGGTTGTGATGCACGGATGACCCATGCACCCCTGATCCTGGATTGGCATTGCGAGTTGATGCATGTAGCCTCAATTCAACAATTTTTTTTACGAAGTTTGACGGGTAGAATGTATCAACATTTATTGGTTGCGAAGTAGGTAAGAACCGAGAATGATGAACGACTCACGCATACAAGTTGACAGAAGAAGAGTGTGCTGTACACTGCATCGAAAAAACAAAAAATAAAAAATCAAGGAATCTTCAGTTCAATGGTGCGGTTGGGTTACACGTGGACCTTGCAATCTGCTTAGTTGGAGGTGAGGCTGCCCATGCAATTGGCCCAATGGATAGATCCATGTTGTCAACAAACCAGTCATTGCCTTGCCCTTGCTGAGCTATATGATGCATGCATTGCATGCTGTGATGCAGCACATGCTGTCATGCTATCCGTCGAAGTAGGTCGTCGCGGGTGAGCCGTCGTACGCGGAGCTGAAACTCCGTATTTTGCTAAATTACCGTGTTCCCTGTCGAAGACTCCCGCGTGAGCCATACGTCCATTTTGGTCAGCCCCGGGTCGTGTAAGGGGCCTACCACACAACGTTGGGGCAACGTTGTACTTCGTTGTAGCGTTGTCGTTGTAGGGCCCCTACAACGGACAACGAGGTCAACATTGTCAGAAACACAATGGTCGGAGGCACACTGGTGAGAAACACACTGGTCAGAAACACACTGGTGAGAAACAAAGTAGTCAGAAACACAATGGTCAGAAACACGCTGGTCAGAAACAAAGTGGTCAGAAACACAGTGGTCAGAAACACAGTGGTCAAAAACACAGTGGTCAGAAACACATTGGTCAAAAACACAGTGGTAAAAAACACAGTGGTCAGAAACACTCTGGTCGGAATCACACTGGTCAGAGACACAATGGTCAGAAACACACTGGTCAGAAACTCAGTGGTCAGAAACACAGAGGTCCGAAACACAGTGGTCAGGAGCACACTGGTCAGAAACAAAGTGGTCAGAAACACAATGGTCAGAAACACACTGGTCAGAAACACAGTGGTCAGAAACACAGTGGTCAGAAACACAGTGGTCAGAAACACAGTGGTCAGAAACACATTGGTCAGAAACACAGTGGTCAAAAACACAGTGGTCAGAAACACACTGGTCAGAAACACAGTGGTCAGAAACACAGTGGTCAGAAACACAGTGGTCAGAAACACAGTGGTCAGAAACACATTGGTCAGAAACACAGTGGTCAAAAACACAGTGGTCAGAAACACTATGGTCGGAAACACACTGGTCAGAAACACAGTGGTCAGAAACACAGAGGTCTGAAACACAGTGGTCAGGAGCACACTGGTCAGAGACACACTGGTCAGAAACACAGTCGTCAGAAACACAGTGGTCAGAAACACAGTGGTCAGAAACACAGTGGTCAGAAACACACTGGTCAGAAACACACTGGTCAGAAACACAGTGGTCAGAAACACAGTGGTCAGAAACACAGTGGTCAGAAACACACTGGTCAGAAACACACTGGTCAGAAACACAGTGGTCAGAAACACACTGGTCAAAAACACACTAATCAGAAACACACTGGTCAGAGAAACAGTGGTCAGAAACACAGTGGTCAGAAACACACTAGTCAGAAACACAGTGGTTAGAAACACAGTGGTCACAAACACAGTGGTCAGAAACACACTGGTCACAAACACAGTGGTCAGAAACACACTGGTCAGGAACACAGTGGTCAGAAACACAGTGGTCAGAAACACACTGGTCAGAAACACACTGGTCAGAAACAAACTGGTCAGAAACACACTGTCATAAACACAGTGGTTAGAAACACAGTGGTCAGAAACACGCTGGTCAGAAACACAGTGGTCAGAAACACACTAGTCAGAAACACACTGGTCATAAACACAGTGGTCAGAAACAAAGTGGTCAGAAGCACACTGGTCATAAACACACTGGTAAGAAACACAGTGGTCAGAACCACACTGGTCAGAAACACAGGGGTCAGAAACACACTGGTAAAAAACACACTGGTCAGAAACACACTGGTCGGAAACACACTGGTCAGAAACACACTGGTCAGAAACACAGTGGTCAGAATTACACTGGTCAGAAACACACTGGTCAGAAACACAGTGGTCAGAAACACAGTGGTCAGAAACACAGTGGTCAGAAACACACTGGTCAGAAACACA
>SZWC01018971.1:34621-54643 GCA_023375785.1 Penium margaritaceum | reverse complement strand
ATGCCTAGGCCACATCATGAATCTTGCCGTGAATGATCTCATGAACCTCGATGCTGTTGCCGAAGTCATCTCATCCGCACGCAGCATCGCAGTCTTTGTCACACGGTCGACACCACGTGAGCAGTCGTTGGTAAACAGCGCAGCTGCAGAAGGACTCACTTACCAGTCACTGCATCTGGACACGGAGACGAGATGGAACTCGACCCTGGACATGATGCAGCGTGTGCTGCACCTGAAACCTGTTCTCCCCAGCTGGCTTGACGGCTATGGCCGGGATGGTGAAGCCCTGAAACTGACGTCTGATGGGTGGACTCTCATTGCCCTGATGACCCTCATTCTAAAGCCCTTCAAGGCTTACACTGATGATGTCAGTGGAAGCAAGTACCCTTACCTCAACCTTGTGATTCCCTTCTTTGAGTCCATGTTTGACAAGCTGTCAGGCTGGCAGGTCAAGGCAGAAGCAGCAGTGGCAAAAAGCAGAAGGAGAGGAGTGGCGGGCAAGCTCGACGCGAAGGAGAAGCTGCTGTCACAGTTGCTGCCGGGGTTTGAGAACGCTCTGGCGAAGCTTGAGAAGTACGCGAAGCTGCTGACTGAGAAGCATGTGTTGGCGACAGCCGCAGACCCCCGCTTCAGGCTGAAGTATTACGGCAGAACCCACGGTCTCATGGGCATCAGGTCAGCAGCAGCCTTGCAGGTGAAGCTGCTGCAGCTCATGCGGCCATATCATGAGCGTGTCGAGCAAGAGCGCGCAGAAGCAGCAGCATCGTCAGACCAGCAAAACCAGGAGCCAGGCGTGAACAACAGTCAGAGCTCTGCCGGACAGAGCTCAGCCTCTACATCTGCCCGGCAGTTGCGCCCGAGAGCAGAGCAGCAGCGAGCAGAGGACGATGCTCTACTGGAGGCAGCACTGGCGGACCCCATGGCTGATATGTTCGAGACACCGGTGCCACCACCNCTGGAGGACGAAGTGGATAGGTGGAGCAAGCTCGAGAAGAAGCATCCCAAGACAAACATCCTGAAGCATTACCGAAAGCTCCACAACCAGTTTCCAACATTTTACCTCCTCGGCATGGATGTGTTCTGTGTGCCTGGCACTTCCACTCCTTCTGAACGGCTGTTTTCCTTGGGCAGGCATGTCATCACAGACTTCCGGCACTCCTTGGCGCATTTGACAGTGGAGAACCTGCTGACCATGAAGAGTTGGATCAACTAGCCAACGCTGTGAGACTTCCCCATCAGTCGCCATGGCGTCGTGGCTAAGGAACTGAAGGACGAAGAGGATCGTGTCAATGAGCTCCGGAAGAAGGCGAGGGAGTCCCTGGTTGGAGCAGCGGCAGAAGAGCTGGAAGGACTTAGTCTCTTTGTGAATTATGACGAGGACGAAGACATGGGGGACATGGGGCTTGGGGATGAGCGAGTGGGAGACGATGATGTGGTAGAGATGTGATGTCATGTGATCCAATGACAGTTTGCCCCTGAATTCCATCTCTGAGTTTTTTCCACTTCTTGTGTTCGTTGCATTGTTGTCATTTGACAGTGTATGATCTAGGAAACATGTGTTATTTTCATAACAACAAAATCAGTACACAGAAACTTCAAGTTCACAAACAGTGACATAGATTTGTGCTTACCAATGAGTGATGCATTTGTATGGCAATAACTGATGCATTTTGTTCATTCAATTGAATGGTAGTAAGTGATGCAATGAGGTCATCCAATTGTATGGCAGTGAGTGAAGGACTTTGGTGAACCAATTGCATGGCAGTAACTGCATTGACATGCAAGACACAAGTGTAAAATCCAATCATATGCACTACTGGTGGAAACCATTGTTATGGGAAAATGACAATGGTGGGGGTTTGAAGAACATGGTTGTCCATGTTGTCGTTAACGTTCTGTACAAAAGTGTGTGTGTGGCACGTTACACATTAGTGCACTTGAGAGGATCCGCGGATGCACGGATCAAAAGATCCGAGAGTCCTGGGATCCGTGGATCCGGATCCGGATCCGCGGTTCCGGATCGCCGGAGGCGATCCGCCCCGCGGATCCGGATCTGACTCCAGATCCGCGGATCAGATCCGGTGTGCACCCTTAGTTCACGTGCAAACATGTATTTTTCCAATCCGTTGAAGCTCCGTGGTCATCCCATGCCGTGGCTCCAATCATTGGGAGGAGACCCAGGTGCTCCTCAAGTGGGTCCATAGGGAGAAATCCTTCCTCCACACCCCCTTATGGACCAGTTTGATGCGTGGGTCACGTGGAACAAGATGAAGAGCCTCTGGGACTCCAAGTATTTGGGGCCTCCAAGTGATCCATTTGACATGTGCAACATCATGTGTGTGAAGCTGCCACATTGTCGTCCTACCTGGTGCCACACTGGAAGCCCTGGGTCCATCCGGATCCTCTATGGTGTGCCAGACTCTGAACCACTTAGGCCAGTGAGGGACCGGGTACATTGCATATTTTGTCATGACATTTTGTATCTGAAATCCCGGGTATTCTTGCATTGAGTGCTGCACATCATGAAACATAGCAGAATTATGTGTTGGTCATTAACAACTTTGGGCATGGCGAATGTGACACTTGGATATGTGTGCCTACAACCTTGTGTAGTATCCAAACTGACCTTTTTGGGTGGGACTGTCATTTGTACACATCATTTTACCCATCCTGTACCCGGTAGGCCATGTATGTTTCCATACCTTTTGCACTCTTCCAAGTGATCCAGGGTTTAGGGTGCCACATCAGGTGTGTGAAACTGCCACATTGTCGTCCTATGTGGTGCCCACCATACTGGCAGCCCTGGGTCCATCCGGTACCTCTACTGGGTGCCAGACTCTCAACAACTTAGGCCTGTCAAGGACCAGGAAAATAGAATATCTTGTCATGACATTTTATATCTCGAATCCCGGGTATCATTGTACGTTCCAGTCTCATTTAACATGCATATGACAGGTCTGAAACATGTATATGAAATGAGTGCTGTTGTTCATGAAACATAGTGCAAGTATGTCTTGGTCTCCAACAACTTTGCGCATGGCAAATGCAACAGTTCCACATGTGTGCCTACCACCTTTTGTAATATCCAAACTGACCAAATTGGGCAGGACTGTTATTTGTAGACATCATTTTATCCATCATGTACCCGGTAGGTGATGTATGTTTCCATACCTTTTTGCTGTCATGTGCCTGGTGTCTTTTGACCTGGCAACCATACCAAGCACCAATCCCACTCTTCCACCATTCCATGATGTTTGTAACCAAATTTTCAGATAACGCTTGCAAGACAAGTTTATGCAGCCTAAACATTACTCTAATGGACCAGGCTTTCTGTTCACTACCCACTGCTGCACTCGTGGGAGGAATGTGTGGATCCACCCAATGATGTCACACATGGGACACAAGCGGACAGGATTGCCAGAAGCCTCTAGACAATCGGGATTAAGGACCATCCCATCGTCGACCTCTTGAACAGCATCATCGAACACTTCTTCTGGAGTGTAGTCCGATAGATTTTCCATGTCAAAGGGTCCAGGGCACGTGCTGTAATGCAGCCTGATCTCGAAATGCCTCCATTCCATCTGCAACCTTGACAGCAAGTAACAAGTGACAGCTCCACATAGGAATGAAGTGACCATAGGTAATGCTGTTGGGAATAGGGTGCACTCCATTGAGACTTGGTGCAAATGTTCAAGCGAACTACAATAGCCTCTGTTCCCAGCTTTTAATACTTTGTCAGAAAGCATAGGGCTCTCCGGCTCACTACGCTAAAGTACATGTCCTTCTTGGTACACTATTAGGGTTTAGGGTTTTACTACACACAAGACTTCACTTCAACTCTGACCATAGCATGAACGTAGACTATGGAATGTTATTGAATGGACATCAGACTACAATGTTCATATGTAAGAATGGTCTAGGATCCACAACCCTCTCTAAACAACCACTCTAGCTTCGTCATCACAGACTCTGGCCGTCCTCTGGTCATGTCCAGTACGTCGTACGCCTAGGACTTGCTTGTCTTTTCAGAGCAGGCTTGCGGCCAAGTAACACTCCACTGTACTCCTGCACATCGACATGAAATTGGTTTTACCACAGTGTTCCGGGCTTGGAAAGGAAAGTGACATGTAAACATGAACGTTTTGACATGATTCATGGAAAATCTCAACTTAAATCCCAAGTGCATCCATGCCTCTCACTTCATGGCTCTCCATCTGTTGCTCTGCTTCATCATCTACGTCCTCTTCTCCTGCGTCGCCTTCCACGTCCTCTTCCACTCCACCATACTGTTCCATGAGTCATGCACTTTCAGCATCGTGCTCTTCCTGTGTGAGCAATCTGTTCTCTGGCTCTGCCGCTTACCCCAGGGAGTCCTCACTACCACTGTCAGACACATCGTTGTCGAATTTGTCTGCTGCTGCCTCACCAACCTCCTCGTCAGTAGAGGACCCCCTGGGGTCTGCTTCAGGGTTGTAGTCCGAGGCCTCAGTGTTGTCAGTCCATACCCCATCTTCTCTTTTTACCCCTCATCTCTCTACACGTGCACCTGTTGCTTCTGCTGTTGCATCACAATTAGCTCTTAGCGCTGCTGCTGCTTCGTGAGGCCGAGGTGCAGCAGGGTGGGACATCTCTTTCTTTTGTGACCCATACGGCCACACTTGGGGCAGATGAAGTTACGTTTCCGGAGTGGCGCTTGCTCAATGCGGGCAGTCCTGGGCCGACCACGGCCCCGGCGCGGACCTGGTTGCCCCCAGCCAGACGGTGCAGGTTGATGGAGTCCGGAGGCGGAGAGTGACGGCATGGGATTGGCGTACGTGAGGCTCCAGTACCTCACCGTCTGCCCAAGACTCACTTGCGCAGTTGGGTCTTCACCCACCTCCATCATGAGGGCACAGGCATGCTGGCATTGCTGGCTGAGCTCGCACCACCGAAGACACTCACAACTTCTCCGAGAAAGATCCACGTGCCGGCGAACGTTGGTTGGCCCACGAACCATTGTTGTGGACGGTCCCTCCATGATGACATTGTAGTCGTGTGCAACTGCAGAATTATGAAGCAGTCGTTTTGCAGGAGCCGGGAAAAGAGTGTTGTTGCAGTTGGCAATCTGCTCGCAACGCTCTGCCATTATTCCCTACACAAAACAGTACACTTGCAAGAAGCAGTAGAAGGGGTACAGCTTGTGGAGGGACTTGAGACGGGCGTTCAAAGACTCGGACTCGCTCCTGGCGATGTGCCCCCCCCTAGGAACAGGGCACATGTATGGCGTCCACTTTTGTACAGGTATGCCACCCTGTCCATCTCGGCCTGGGATGAGGTAGTTTGCTACGGGTTCACTGACTGCACGCAGGTGGCATGCCGCTCGGTGGAACTGCTCGTGGGTCAGTGCCTGTGCGCACTTCCACGCCCAATAGGCAGCCTTCTTGCCAAACTTCTCCTGGATGTTCCTCCGTAGATGCAAGGCACAATACGTGTGTGTAGCGCCTGGCAAGTGCCTTTCCACAGCCTTCGCCAGGTTAGCTTCTCTGTCCGAAACTATGATTGCACCTGCAGAACACGCTGTGGGATAAGCACGTGCCAGCTGCTCACAAAACCACATCCATATCTGTTCATTCTCACTTGAGACGAGTGCCCAGGCCATGGGGCATGTATGGCTGTTTGCGTCAAAGAACTGCACGACCAGCATCACTTGCTCGTGGTCGTTTTAAAGGAAGGTGCCATCCATTGTCGTGATGCGCCTTGAGTAGTCCCAGCCATGGCGGGTGGCCCCATGTGCCACAAACGCCCATTTGAACTTGTTTTGTGCATCCATCTCTGCCACGGCATGTGTTGCCGGATCAACGCGTTTCAGCTACACGCCCACAAAATTCATTTGTCAAGCTTTGAAACAGTGAACTGAGAAAACATGTGAACAGCCATGCGCCACAGGCAACGGGACATACCTCTTCACACAGCGCGGGAAACATAGCCCATAACTTTGCCTTGGCGTCCAACAGTTGGGCCTGGGCCAATGATCGTGCACGGTAGAGCGTATAGTTTGCCATCTCAATGCCCGCGGCTTCCTTGATAATGGCTCTCAACGTCGGCAGCGGTGTTGTCGGATCTCGCGCCATTTGGGATGAAATGTGGCGTGCTATCCACCTGGTGGTTCGCGCTGGGCTCCCATGGCCAATAGTCGGTGTGCAACAGTGGCCTTCTGTCACGTGGGACAGTTTTACTACCCCCAGCTTCAAAGATACAAGTGCGCATACGTTCCACGTGCAGCCCCGTCTCACAGCCTCCACACAGTGTACGTCAATTTGTCCAGGCTTGCTGCGCACCCACTGTAGCCCGAAGCGGTTTGCTACTGCGTGGTCCTCGATTGTTGCCCTATAGGCAGCTATGTTGCGGTACTTTTTGCCCTCCACGAGCAAGTCACCATCGGCCTTTCTTTTCTTTTTCATACCGTCGGGGGAGCTTTCTGACGTACTTGCACAAGGACAGGACAGAACGTTCAAAAGCATTTAGTTCAAAGAAGAGCGGATTGGAAACTGTGCTTGCGGGCATGCAAAAACACGGCACCATCTGCGTGATGAAGTAGAAAGACGGCACATTATCAAGTGTGGACATCCACTACAGCATGATGTACAAAGAAGCACAAAAACGGCATGCACAATTTACCAGTGGAGCCACTAGGACAGAGAATACAGTGCCTTACCAAGGTATGTGTATAGGGTGGAGCCTTGGTCTGGTCCGGGGAGCGTGGCTCCATCCAAAACAACGGCATGTTCTCCGCAGCTTCGTCTTCTAAACTTCTTTCCTATTCCTAATAGTCCTGATCTCTGTTAAGCCAGAAGAAGAGTTCTTCTTTGGCACCTGAGTCACGGTTGAAAACGTGGTGTGCCGGACTCTAGGGCTGAGCTGAAACCGGCGCTGGAGGAACTCCGTGGTCGGGAGGCTGATACACACGTGGCTGAGGTGGTGGTAAGTGGGTCATACAGCGGCTGGTGCAGCGACTGGTGCATTGTTTCGTGCAAAGGTTCATGTAGCGTAAGGTGCAGCGTGTGGTGATGCAACGGGTCGTGAAGCTGGTGGTGCAGCGAGTGGTGCAGTGGGTGGTGCAGCGGGTGGTGCAGCGGGTGGTGCAGCGGATTGTACAGCAGGTCGTGATGCGGGTCGTGCAGCGGGACGTGCATGGTGCAGCGGATGGTGCAGCGAGTGGTGCAGCGGGTGGTGCAGCAGGTGATGTAGCGGGTCGTGCAGCTCGTGGTGCCACAGCTCGTCCAATGCGTGGTGCCGCAGGTGGTGCAGCGGGTGGTGCAGCGGGTGGTGCAGCGGGCAACGGCTCGGCGGGTGGTGCAGCCGGCGGCGGCACCACGCCAGTGGGGCGCCACCCCGCCGCCGTCGGTGGGTTGAGTCGTCCAAGGTTGCACCACTTAGGGTCTGAAGGACCAGAGAGTTGTTGTGCCTGTTGCCGATGAGGCCACATGACAGGGAGGTGGCGCCCGTGGCACTCAGAACTGAGACGCCACGGGCAATCCACCCTTGCCGGCGGAGATGGCTCGTCTTTGTGTAAGTGGGCCTAGCGGATGTGAGAGCACAGCAATTGTAGGACGCAGTGCCTTGGCACATGAAAGGGGTGGGCGAGATGGCTGCCTTGTGGAATCTCTACGCACTGGTCAGGCGGAGACAGCAGCCTCCGCCCTCCGGGCACTGCCTCCGGTGTGGGACGCCATTGCGCGAAGAATGGGTACATTGGCATTTTCTGAACACGATGTATAGCTCAGTTATCCTGCGATTCGACTCACCTCGCTTTATTACAAGAGAGAGCGCCATCTTGACGCTCCACCTGTTGTGATTTGTGCCGTTCCTGTCGACCTCTACAGTATATTGTGATCACTCGGTCATGTCCATACCTGTGCAGATCCCTGATGCGGACCCTAGTGGTACCGGTGTGTTGTCTGGTGGCGGACTACCAGCTTGGAGCTGACCGACGACCGTCCCAGAGCTCAAGACGCTGCCCGGGACCTCCTGTAGTTTTTCTGCGGCACGTAGGAGTTTATCGGTGGACTGGTTGTGGGCCCGATTAGCATGTTTTTGCATTTTGTGTCTACCATTTGATGCCGAATGCATGCATGTGACCAGTCGTAGCATCCGGCTTGTGATTCTACACATCTAGGTTCAGACAGCATAGCATTCTGACATGTGTGCGCTAAGTTGCAACCAAAACAATGGCTCCGGTTTTAGGACAGATCTTGCGCTGCCGCGTGCGACACCCGCTGTGCGCCACTGAAGGTACTTATGCCATGGACCTTTCATTTGTTGTTTCTCTCTGCAAATGCTATTGAAGCATTATGACACTTTGCCTTGTGTCTCCTAGCCAGACCCTTGCCGTCGTGTGTACAACTTGTGACTGTCATCACTGTTTGACCAAGCACTGATGCCTAGTCAGCGACTGTGTCCTTAGGAAGCTTCCACGCATCTTCTCATGGTATCGGAGCGGTGAGACAGTTCTCGCCGAGCTATGCAGCAGAGACGCAGCAGTAGTCAGAGTCAACGCTACAGCCGATCCACAGGGACCTGTCGATGACAGCCGACGGCCGTCGTCGTCACCCACCTTCAACACGTGAGAGTGCACAAAGAGCAGCCGCTAGCAGCAGCAGGCAACAGCTGCAGCAGACGGCAGCCGCTAGCAGCTGCTCACGTTGGTACTAGCAACGACGACAGCAGGCCGCTGCTGCAGCAGGCGGCGGCGGGCACCACCAGTAGCAGCTCGCGGCAGCAGCAGTGCGTAGCAGGAGCACTGTGCAACAGCGCTGTGCAACGGCGACAACTGCAGCGGCGGGCAGTAGCAGCACGTAGCAGCAGCAGCATTGAGCAACAGCAGTAGTAGCGCAGTAGAGCAGCAGCGTAGCAGCAGCACGCGGCGGCAGCAGCTCGCAGCAGCCGCAACGCACAACAACAGCAACAGCAGTGCGCAGCTGCTGCCACAACTGTGTATGCAGCCGTGCGGCTGCTACTACAGGTGCTGACGCAGTAGCAGTAGTAGCTGAGCAGAAGCTATTGCAAAGCTTCCGTGCAGCTTCTGCCAGGTTGCAGTGGAGCAGCCATCCCCTCGCAGCTAGGCAACAACCACGAGGGTTGTCAAAAAAACAAGAAAAAAGGAGGGTTGTCCCGATGTCAGCATTTTTCTTGCTGACATCATCAGATCCGTGCTGATGTCAGCAAACCCTTGCTAATGTCAGCACTTGCCTTAGTCAATTTCTTTGTTGGAAAAGTCAAAAGTTGCCAGCGTTTGAACTCCTCGATAAACGCTAACGGTTCTGCAATCCGACCAGTTTGACATCCCGGCTCATACTGTGCACTGACATGGCTCCGGCCGGTGATAAAGGCAAAAGACCACTAGATCCCTCTTCTTCCTCCTCAGGAGTCATGAGCCCATGCTCGCAGGTCATTGAGGATATGCGGAGCTAGCAGGACGAGATGCATCGTCTGCAGCAGCAGCAACCAGACGCCATACGTGCGCTCACTAAGCTTCTTCGTGGTCAATCCACCGCAAACCTCCAAAGGAGTGGTCGGTGTGGCACCCCCCACACAGCAGTCAGCAATAGTACCTGTGACAGGAGCAGGACGAGACCCGCCATCTTTCGAGCTTTGGGATGAGGACCCCGACATGCTAGGCATGGAGGGCCGCTCTCAGGAGAGTGAGTTTCGTGTGCTTCAGGAGAGTCTCTACCACCTCCAGACGAGCTCTCGACCCCCACACACGTCTTGTTCCTCTCTTTGAGAGATTCGATCCTCGCCTGATCTCCAGCCCAACGATTTTCCTCGTCCCGGTGTCTCCCCCATCCCTCGTCCTTCTTAGCCTGTGGTTGCTCTTCCTACGGAGCGGCAACCCAAGGACTTCAAGACACCGCCGCCACGGTACGTCAACAAGGATGGTTTCGACTCCTGGGGGATCCTTTTCAAAGGGTGTGTGGCCGTTCTACCACATTCCATATCACACTAAGGATCGGACACAAGTGCTGACAGCGGCCAGGGCGATGCGCGGACTCCTTTCCGCCATGTTGCGCGGGACCATCGTAGACTTCTGCTCGTTCCTTGGAGAGGCCGGCATAGGCACAGGTGCTGATCCACGTGGAGGCTAGGACCAGGCATTATCCTTGCTTGCTGCAGAGACGCACGCCACCCACGCTGCCCAGATTTGTGCTTTTCACTCCCTTCATCAGGGACCTGCCGAGTCTGCAGTCGACTACTAGCAACGCGCCATGCGCATCTACACACGCCTTAGGACTTCACGAAGTACACAGTTGTGGGCACTCCGCACGATCATGCTCGGAGTTCGCCTTGAGCACGCAGACATCTTCACAAGGTATAGCGATACCGTTCTTGAGCCCTTCTCCAACTCCCTACAACTTCTTCCCGGGGCGCATCAGCTTTTCCTCGAGGTGAGTTCTGCCCGTGAGGCAGCCGTGGCTCATCAGGAGAGTCCACTTGCTACAGCAATCATCGCGTCACTACCGACGCCCCTCCTAAAGTCTACTCCTCCATCCTCTGGCATGTCCTCCTCTTCCTCTTCCAACCCAATTATGCCTAGTTAGACATAGGATGTGGCAGCAGCAGCAGAGGGGAAGTAGGGGAGATGGAGGCGCGGTTTGGGCCAACAGCAGTCACAACAACAGTAGTCATCGAGTAGTAGCAGTGGACGCTGTGTTCACTGCTACAACTGTGGAGGTACCCATCGCTACATCGAGTGCTAGCAGCCACTCGCCTGGGTGCGGGTCATTTCCAAGCTTGAGGCTGCGCATGCACTACGGTCCACGTCGAGGAGCACATCCCCTGGGCGTGCGGCAACCACGACTGTCGCAGTTCCCGCTTCACCACCGGCGAGCATTGGTGACCCGGACCCAAGTGACCGCAGCATCGCCCAGCTCCGTCACCTTCTGGTGCTTCCCTTTCATGGAGGTACGAGTGCGTTGTCACAGCCGAGTGGTCCACAGAATGTTTGTTTGCCTGCCTTGTCGTCCGTGATGACTCGTGTGGGGGCACAACTTGCATGTGATGACGATGGGCCTGACAGTACCGATTGGATTCAGGAGTGTCACCTTTGTGCCCTTCGTCGTTCCTCCTTACCTGTTGCCCAGCGCACGTCTGAGGCCGAGTGTTCCATTGCCCATTGTACAGTGACTTCCTCCAATCGTGATCCCAGTGGCACTTGGATCATCGATTCCGGTGCCACTCATCACATGGCCTGTCAATGTAGCGACTTTGTTGTTCTCGGTCCAGTTACGTCTGTTCATTCTGTCCATACAGGCTGTGGTCAGTCCTTGTCCGTCCAGGATGTTGGGGTTGTGTGCTTCCATGGTATGTCTGGCCCCCTGTATCTTTCTGAGGTGCTTTTTGTGCCTAACATTGAGCGCAGTTTACTTTTTGTACGTGCCTGCACATTGATGGGACTCTCTGTGGAGCACACTACATACTCCACGACGGTGACTGTTATTAATACCCGTAGTGTTGTTCTTCGTGCCTCCGTTGTGGATGACCTGTATCGCGTCCCTCGGATCTCTCCTTCTTGCTCNCCCAGCGCACGTCTGAGGCCGAGTGTTCCATTGCCCGTTGTACAGTGACTTCCTCCAATCGTGATCCCAGTGGCACTTGGATCATCGATTCCGGTGCCACTCATCACATGGCCTGTCAATGTAGCGACTTTGTTGTTCTCGGTCCAGTTACGTCTGTTCATTCTGTCCATACAGGCTGTGGTCAGTCCTTGTCCGTCCAGGATGTTGGGGTTGTGTGCTTCCATGGTATGTCTGGCCCCCTGTATCTTTCTGAGGTGCTTTTTGTGCCTAACATTGAGCGCAGTTTACTTTTTGTACGTGCCTGCACATTGATGGGACTCTCTGTGGAGCACACTACATACTCCACGACGGTGACTGTTATTAATACCCGTAGTGTTGTTCTTCGTGCCTCCGTTGTGGATGACCTGTATCGCGTCCCTCGGATCTCTCCTTCTTGCTCCCCCTCCCCTGCAACTTGTGTTTTTGTTACAAGCATTCTGTCTACTAAGCACTAGTGATAGATTCATCGTCGTCCGTGTCATGTGGGCTCTGACACTGTGTCAAAGCTCATTCAGATACAGCCCACACTCGGTCTTGATGCGACTTCCTTTGAGAAGGCGCCCAAGACCGATTGTATCTTCTGCGCTTAGGGTAAGATGCATCGTTGCATCTACTCTAACTCTTGTTCTCGCGCACTTTGCCCTCTCGAGTTAGTCCATTCCGATCTTCTTGGTCCTCTTCCTGTCAATTCTTTGTCTGATTGGGGTCGATACATCCTCACCATGACTGATGACTTCACCCGGATGAGGTGGGTCTACAGCCTGCGCCAGAAGAGTGATACCGCTCTTGCGGTTCGTCTCTGGCTAGTAATGACTGAGCGTCAGTCCCGCCAGACGTTGCATACCATCGGCTTGGATCGCGGCGGCGAGTTTCTTGCCGAGATGGAAAGTTTATTTGCGGAGCACAGGGTTTTTCACCAAGTCTCCGCTCCTGCTACCCCTCAGCAGAACAGTGTCTCTGAGCGCAAGAAGTACACCAGGGAGGATGCAGTTCGCGCTATGTGGTCTGAGTGCGGTCTCCCGGAGTCCTTCGCCATTGAAGGATTCACATGCATGACTTGGGTCTAGAACCGCCTCCCGCACGGTCCCCTTCTCGACCACATCACACCGTACGAGCTTTGGTTTGGCCACCATGCTAACCTGCGCCTCGCTTGCGTTTGGGGATCCTTGGCTTCTGTGTGGTACACCGAGGACCAACAGGGGTCAAAGGTCTCACCGCGGGGTCGCTTGTGTGCCTTCGTGGACATCTCTTCACGCTCAAAGGTCTAACGTTTTTGGGATCCTGCTCGTCGTCGCATCGTTGAGTCACGCGACGTGCTCTTCTTTGAGTCTCTCACCTACCGTGATCTGACATCGATCACGTCGCTGTCCGTCACACATGTTCCCACATGTGAGGTTTCTCTACGAATGGGTGAGTCTGAGCATGCACCTCTCGCCCGGCTGATGTGTCTGTTCAAGCTCCCTCCACTTCTCGGTCTCCGGTCCTTGATGACCCAGTGATCATCGCTGTCGGCCCAGAGACCTCTCTAGCACAGCTGGCTTCTACCCCTTTTCCCTCGCAACCCACAAGTACCCATGATCCTGTACCTGTGTCCGCCAGTACACCTGCCTCCGTGCGTAGGCCTGCCTCACCTGCCTCACCAAGTCCCGTGTCTCCCAAACACGCATCTCCTCATACGGCATCACCAGCTCCTTTGCCTCAGGCCTCACCAGCTGTGGTCGTGCCTTTCTCTAAGCGTGAGGTATGCCAATCGAGCCCAGGTTACTCACGTGAGCCCGGCGGTCGTCTTCGACCATTAGACTCCGGAGTCTAACGAGCATTAGGTCCCACACCCAAGCACTCCACTCGTTGCATCACGAGTGGTGATCCCGGCACAAATGCCCTAGGCCTCAGTGTCCACACTAAGCAGACAAAAGTACATCCAGCATGTCCTGTAGGGTACGATCCCATCACTCGAGAGTTTCATATCTCTTGTGATGCAGCAGCTGACCTTGTGGTCGTTAAACCTAGCACTCAGGCATGTGCCTTATCACTTAGAGCTCTCCCTCTATGGCGCCTGAACTGGGCAGACTGAGGGAAGCTCTCTCATCACAGGATGCTGACGCCTAGCGTGTCGCCTACGAGAATGAGCTTCACGCCATCCGAGAGCCGAAGTTTACGAGCTAGTCGACCTTCCACCGCGGAGGAAGGCTATTCAAGTCAAGTGGGTCTTTCACAAGAAAGTGAAGTCGGATGGCTCACTAGAACACCACAAGGCTCGCTTGGTCATCAAGGGGTACTCTCAAATTGAGGGCATTAATTACACTGACACCTTTGCCCTTGTCGGCCACATAACCTCAGCTCAAGCTCTATTCGGTGTAGTAGATCAACCTGACTGAGAACTGCAACAAATGGACGTGAACAATGCATTCCTCCATGGCTCTCATGATGAGGAGATTTACGTGGCTCAGCCACTAGACTTTCAGGACGGTGACAAGTTCTCTCGCTTGCGCAAGTCCTTGTACGGCCTCATGCAATCTCCTCGGTGTTGGAACCAGGAGATCACTGGCACCCTGATTCGTTCGGGATGTGTACAGAGCGAGGCACATCCCTCTCTCTTTATCCGACGGATGTCTGAGCGGTTCACCGTCATCCTGGTTTATGTCGACGACCTTCAGATCGTGTCTCCTTCCATGAAGGCCGTGAAGGAGGCCAAGGCGGTCCTCCAAACTGCCTATAGGATGAAGGACCTTGGTCTTGCACTGGTGTTTCTTGGCATGGAGATCGTGCGAGACCGCAAACGTCGGACACTACTCTTGCATCAAGCCTGATACGCACGTGTTGTGGGGGAGCGCTTCAGCGACCTCCTTGGAGCAGTGTCCACGGCCTCCACACCTCTCACACATGACGGGCAGGATGCCCTGAAGGTGGATGATCCCACATAGTTGGGGGAGACAGTCGATGTGACCTTGTACCTCTGCCTCATCGGATCTCTGATGTACCTGGCCACTACCACACGTCCTGACATTGCCTTCGGCGTAAACCTCCTTGCACAGTTTTTGCAAGCTCCACGCACTAGAGCCCTTCATGCGGGTGTGCTATTGGTGCGGAACATGGTCTCCACACCGTACCTCGGACTCTGCTTTTGCAGGCATTGTTCGATGGTCCTTGACGGCTAAACTGACAACGACATAGCCTGGAGTCTAGATGGACGCAGTCGCACCGGTTACGTATTCTTGCTTGGTGGTACCGTTGTGTCTTGGCGTAGCGGGACGCAGGGCTACATTCCACGTAGCTCATCGGAGGCAGAGTGTGTTGCTCTTGGTGCAGCGGCCGCTAAGGCAGCATGGCTGCAGCGCCTATTCCTTGAGCTGGGTCAGTCAGTACCTGCCACTGTGCTTCGTTGCGACAACCAGAGTGCTCTTGCCATTCCGGAGAACTCTGGTGTCCTTCACGCTCGCACGAAGCACATTGTGGTTGAGCATCACTTTGTGCGTGATCTGGTGGAGCGACACGTGATCTCCGACATATGGGTTTACACTGACATGAAGCATGCTGACTTCTTCACAAAGGCACTAGCACGCGGGAAGTTCTGGTAGCCATTCGTTCTATTGGGCTTCGCCCCTTACCTGAAGTGGTTGAGTGTTTGGTATATCAATGTCTGTGTCACGATTGGTTTTGCACTTGTTGTTTACTCGTTCCAGTGCTACACGTGTATGGACATGCGTACCATAGGGTCATGGGGGGTGTTGTGATTTGTGACGTTCCTGTCGACATGTACAGTTTACTGTGACCACTCGGCCGTGTCCATACCCGTGCAAATCCCTGATGCGGACCCCGGTGGTACCGGTGCGTTGTTTGGTAGCGGACTAGCAGCTTAGAGCTGACAGACGACAGTCCCAGAGCTGTGGACGCTGCCCGAGACCTCTTGTTGTTTTTCTACAGCACGTAGGAGTTTATCGATGGACTGGTCGTGGGCCCAATTTGCATATTTTTGCATTGTGTGTCGACCGTTTGATGTTGGATGCATGCATGTGACCAATCGTAGCGTCTGGCTTGTGATTCTTCACGCCTAGATTCAGACGGCATAGCATTTGACATGTGTGTGCTGAGTTACGGCCAAAACAATGGTTTTGGACCGGTTTTAGGACAGATCTTGTGCTGCCGCGTGCAACACCCGCTGTGCGCCGCGGCAGGTACTTATGCCATGGACCTTTCATTTGTCATTTCTCTCTGCAAATGCTATTGAAACATTATGACACTTTGTCTTGGGTCTCCTAGCCACACCCTTGCCGTTGTGTGTACGACTTGTGAGTGTCGTCACTGTCTAACCTGGCACTGACGCCTAGTCAGCAGCTGTGTCGCTTGGAAGCTTCCACACATCTTCTCACCACCGTGAAGGCAGTTATCCCCGGCATCGTCGCAATTCGGCACCGGAGAGTCCGAAAGTGAACGAACACTTGGGGGGGTCCCTACCCAACGTCCATGCTCACGCGGAATCTGACTTTCGCCTAGGCATGTCATGGACCATTACCTCGTACATGGACAGGTTATGCAGGCAATCCGCATTCACTACACACGTGCCACAGGGGACGGAGCTCAGTGGAGCGCCTCGGTTTGCGCACATGCAGGTTCGGGAGCCATGCTAGCTTTAGCGCATGCAGACCGTGTTTCATCCGTCGTATTGTTCACATGTGTAACGAACGTCAGCATGCCAACGAGAAGCATCACCGAAGCCACCGGAAGAACCTTATTATTACGGAAAAACACACACCCCTTGCGTTTGTCATTGAGAAAATCGCTGAACCAATTATTTCTGTATATGTGTACACATTTTTAGTCTCATTCAAGGCCACACAGCGTCTCATTGTACGGACTGTGGAAACTACACGCAAAAATGTAGTTGAAATGAAAAAAAAAAAAAAAAAGTAACAGCGTGCCCACGGTGCAACACATATAACACAGGTTCCGGTAGTCCTTGATAAGTGAAAGTACCATGGGTGGATGGTTGCTTTCCAAGAGTGTGACGGGCGGATGGTTGCTATTCTTCCAAACGACGAGCGGATCATTGCTTTTCTTCCGAACGACGGGCGGATGAGAGTCACACTTTGCGTTTTATGGGTATCTGACCTATTTCACCTTAGATAAAATTGATGTGGAAACCCCTCAATTGGAAATAACAATGCAAATGTACCCCCAATTCACCCATCCCAACTGCTAATCGGGGTCAAATTACAATGAAGTCCTTGACCGGGAACACGGTTCACTTAATTTTAAGAGTTGTGGCATCCTATCATGAAAGTTCCAAACTAGGGGCATGGCTCATGGCATTCCTCTTAAATGTGGTGTAGATTGGGGGCATTTCACCAGTCCGGCCTTGTACTTTCTCCTGTGTTAATTGGTCCGTGCGATCGAGACTTTGCCAGATTTTGGCGGTGCCATTTTCTCGTTATCCATCAGACCTCGCATGTCTATCATGAGCTTGCATGCATCATATCAACTTTAGGTTACTATGATGTTCTTTAGTGTCCGAACACCTCTTTGGTCCATCTGCATACAGGAGGAAGACATGGTCTACTTGCTTAGCAGCCAGCTCTCAAGGCAACTTTTTCATGTTGCTTTCTCCCATGTTCACGATACAATTTGTTCCAGATGAGCCAAAACTATTGTCACTGAATTGCTCATCCCACCATGTGATTGCTTGCATGCCTTCAGGTTCTTCCACCTCTCCCCAAGATCCTTTGTTGAAAGAACACTGAGACTACTCCACGAACACGTACCCAAAGACTTGCCCTTCACCAGAATGTCACCATGCCATGAACAGGTCAAAGGAGTTGGGAAGTTCATCTTTCTTCCTTGGAGGAAATCCCTCAAATGTGAGCAAGGTCAAGGAAAACCACCGCAAGCATAGTTCACCAACCAACCTTGCCGACACTGTATGCTGATGTGTTGTCGATTCAGGCACGACTTGCCACGTTTCTATGCGAACGAAAGATCCCCTCCGCATGTCATTGCAAGATTGCATATCATGTTCCAACTGTTGCATATCATGCTGAAAGAGCAATCAGCTACAACTGATTCAATGTCTAGAATCAGGATGCAATAGCACAAGTTCTATTATGTCACATCACACACTGTACAAGTCCTAGCAAGACATTTCCTAGCAGACAGTTGCTAGGCATAACGTCACAGCTACAGACATATCGTCGCCTCGAATATGGGCGTGGCCTTTACCTTAATGGACAGCTACGTCATCATACCTGCACAGAATGTCAACCGGAAGACTTCTCAACCGGTCCACTTGGAATCAGCTCAACCATGCATACCTGCATGCACCCTCCATGGGCAGTTGCGGCACCCACAGCCGAAAAACAGTGTCCTCCCCTCAGGGCTCTTCTCGAGCCCCGCGGTCACCCACCTCCGCGTACTCTCCCCCCATCAACCTCAGCACCGCCTGCCACATCGCATCCCCTCGGTCAATGGCCCCTCCACCTCCGCCTGCGCCCTCTCCTCCCCTCGCACCCCCTCCACCACTGCCGCCAGGCATCAACGGCGACGGCAGTGCCGCCGACGCACCGCACAAGCGCTGCGCGCCGAGCACCACCTCGCTGCTGCTGGCGGCCACGTACCACCAGCCCTGCGCCACCTCCTGCCGGAGCTGCTCGTTGCCCCACCCCGCGTACCCCAGCACCACCTGGAAGTCCTCGGGCCGCGCCGCGCCCGACTCCACGAGCGCGGCGGCAGAGTCCAGCCCCGCTAGCCCGCCCACAAACACGCCGGGGAGGACCTCCGCGTGGCCCTCCAGGCCCGGGAAGCGGTGCAACAGCAGCACCGTGCGCGGCCCAATAGGGCCCCCCACGTGGACCTGGCAGGGCCCGAACGTCCGCCCCAGCACCGGCGGCAGGATGCTGTCCACCTGCGACACGGTTTTGGGGAACGGCTTGTTCAGCGCGATGCCGTACGGCCCGTCCGACGCCGCCACTGCGTCGTCGTCGTCGTCATCGTTGTCACTTGCCCCGGTAGCAGATGAGCCCTCCCCCCTGGCCCCCTCCCCTGCAGCTGCTCTGGCGGCAGCGGCAGCCGCAGCCCTGCCGATGAAGGTGCCGCCAGCGGTGCCGGAGCCGAGCATGAGGATGACAGACCGCTGGAAGAAGCTGTAGCCGTGCAGAAGCTCCGACGCCACCAGCAGGCACCCCTTCTCTGGCGTGTAGATGGCGTGAGCCCACTCCGACCCCAGTTCCAACCCCTGCGCCAGCCCCGCGCCATCGCCCACCGTCTCCGAAATGCCAAGCCCGCCGTCCCCCGGCCGCGCACGCACGTCCGCATGCTCCGACGCCACCAAGCGGGCTCGAAACGCCCTCCAGTCGAGCGTGCTGTCACTGCTGCTGCTGCTGCTGCTGCCGCTGCCCTGGCTCTCAGAGCTCTCATCTGCGGTGCTCGCAGTTGGGTTTTCCGACGCAGGCAGGCTAATGCCACTGTGTTGTCCCTCTACACTCCTGCCCACATCATCGGAAGAAGGGCCCCCCGCAGAAGCTTCGACCTCTGTGTCGTCCTCTCCCTCTTCTTTCACGCCTTCTCTGCCTCTGTCCTCAGGCCGGCCCGGCGCTGCTGCTGCCTCTCCGCCCTCGTTGCCATCCGCTCCCGACGACGACGACGACGCAGACGCTGCAGCTGCCGCAACCGCTGGGAATCCCGGTTTCGTTGATGAATGACGCCCAACGCCTTGGCCTGCCACCGGCATGACATGCGCCGATGGCAACTCTGGGTCAAACGTAGGCGACGGCCGGCCGCATGATGTGCGCTCAACATTTGCAAGCCCGGGCAAAGGTCAGTCGAACGCAAATCAGAGGGCACCATTGCGATAGGCTTCGCCTATCGCAAGTGAGGGCGAGGAGTTCAGGTCCAGATGTGGACAATCTGCCTTGGTGGCCCATAGGCCACCAAGGCAGACTATCTACATGTGGACTGAGGACAGCTGTTCGTGGGAAGAGCGAGGGAGAGAAAGTGAGGGATAGAGCGAGGTGAGCCAACAAGAGTGAAGGGAGAAAAGGGAGGGAGGTGGCAATGAAAGGGGAGGCAGGGTGGTAAAGCGAGGTGGGAGCAAGGGGAGCCAGGGATAGAGAAGGGAACAAACCAGCAAGGGATGAGGGAAGGGAACGAGACAATGAGGGATGTAGGAATGACGGAAAAGTTGGAGAGGATGGATGGCGGAGTAGAAGAACAGAATGAGATGTGCGGCAGGTGCTGGAGGGAGGAAAGAGAAGGGGGGAGGGATAGAGGAGGGAAAGGAGGGAGGGGGGAGCAATATTGAGCGTTCGCACGACTGAGTGAGAGAGAGAGACGGAGGGGGTGAGAGCAGGAGCAAGAGGAAGGGTGTGACGAGGAGGAAGGGAGGGAGGAAGGTACAAGGGATGGAGGGAGGGAGGGAGGAAGGTACAAGGGATGGAGG
>SZWC01018971.1:12024-26429 GCA_023375785.1 Penium margaritaceum | reverse complement strand
AGAGAGAGAGAGAGAGAGAGAGAGAGAGAGAGGGAGAGAGAGAGAGAGAGAGAGAGAGAGAGAGAGAGAGAGAGAGAGAGAGAGAGAGAGCATAGCGGATGAATACATTATTGAAAACAAAAAGGTTGACTAACATATTGAAAGGTTGAAATAGAATAAGAGGGAGCACTAAAGAGCGATAAAAATAGGGAAAAGGAAGACTTCATACAATGATTTTTAGAACTATGTATGAAAATGAAAAGGGATAAAGATTGAAAGAGAGATAAACCGGCAAAAAAAGGTGAAATAGAGAGAGAGAGAGGGGGGGAGAGAGAGAGAGACAGAGAGACATAGAGAAAGAGAAAGAGATAGAGAGAGAGAGAGAGATAGAGAGAGCGAGAGAGAGCTAGAGAGAGAGAGAGATATGGAGAGATAGAGTGAGAGAGAGAGAGAAGAGGACATAGGTTGAGAGAGAGGGAGAGAGAGAGAGAGAGAGAGAGAGAGAGAGAGAGAGAGAGAGAGAGAAACATTCTTACATGGTTGGATAAAAAAATCATACAAATATGCCTATCAAAATGAACACATAAGAACACTTTTATGGATAAAGAGTACAATGTTGCTCTTTCTCTTTCTATGGTAACATACAAGGAAAGGGAAATGATAACGATAACAATGAGGTAGAATATGCGTCAACATATGTAGAAAAACATAAATAATTGGAAGTATTAAGGGAGAACAAATTCAAATGAGAAAGGGATAGAGTCTAATTTAAATCAACTCATAAACTTCAAAAATTTCTCCATGGATAGGAATCCACTGAAAGATTGAAAGGAGTTTTCAAAGTTATACACATGCACATAGATGAAAGAGAGCATGTATGAACAAAATGTTAGATAGATTGAGACAAATATGTATACATAGATAATTTACCACCACCATCCATGTTTCCTCTTTTTTTCTTCATTGTGTCATCAACTATTACCCCTTGCTGCTTCCCGATTGATCAACAAAAACTCCACAATTGGGTATCCATGATTGAACATGACTCAAGCATGACTCCACTTTGACTCTAGCATTTTCTTCATAGTCGGATTAAAGCAAATGATGTGATTGCATGTTTAGCAAATGTCTAAAATGCTCTATTCTCGCCCTGTCCATACGATTATCCCATACCACCAATTCCAACTTTCAAACTGTTGGATTTTGCAAGGGGCACACGCAAGAACGGGCACTACCTCACTACAGAGCCTTCACAATAGCAAGGGCGTCCTCGCTGCTCCAAGATCTTTTTCGGTGTCCACCAAACTTAGTGGAAGTCAATGTGTGGAATTAAATCTTGTTAAAAGTATAAAACACAAGTATCAGATCTGTCCCAAAAACAGTAACTAAACAAAGTTTGGCTGCATGCAGTGACATATGTCCTGGCCCCAAACTAGGGCACAACGCCTTGCTAGGCCGTCAAGGCCGTCCACGCAAGGGTCTCAACGCAGCCATCATCTCTAATGATGGAAGGCCTTTAGGATGTTAGTGCGACCTTCTTTCCTGGCTTGTGGGTAATGCGAGGCCAATACGATCGTCAGAGGAAATGCTTATAGATTCTGGCTGGTCTTGGTAAAGCCACCAAACAATGGTACACTGGCCACCAGCAAACAGATGGTCTTCCTCCCAGGGTGGTAGGCAGAGCTAGGCTTCTAAGGGGCTTTGGAGTGATCTCTAGTAGTGTCCTCCACCCAAGCTAGCGGGTAGTGTGATGCTTATAGGAGCCTTGGAGGGATCTTTAGTATTGACCTCCATCCAAGCTGGCAGGCTTAGCCAGGGTTACGGGGGCCTTGGTGGGATCTCCAGCAGCACCTTCCTCAAAGGTGCTCTAGCCCAAAGGCGTGGAACCTTGCAATTGATATGGTGTAACCATTGAAGGCCAGCTACTAAAGATCAATCACTAAGGATAATTGAGTGTGCCAAGGCCACCGCCTTTTATACTTGCGACCCTGGCAAGTTGACTGCCTTGTTGGTGGTCGGAGAAGCTTTCTTTCCTACATGGTAAAGATTCATCATAATCGTGTTCCTTGCACCACAACTGACCACGTGGCTTTGTAGGTGCAAGCCATCACCATGTTCAGGGTCCTCAAATCCTTTGGCTTCTCATGGATGAGTAAGATCCATTGATCACCATAGCCAGAATGCTTGCATCTCAACATGAACCCTTGATGTCTTGAACCTCGGCTTTAGGAAAACTCCTTCATAGGGAAGCTTCCTCTTTGTGGAAGCTTCCTCTCTACCTTGGATGTCCTCTCGCTTAAACCTGAGCCCTTGGGAAGCTTCCTACCCAAGGAAGCTTCATCATGTTCCACAGTGCAACTTCTTCGTAAGCTGATATTGTTAAAGGCTTTGTTCTTGCTCCGTTGCTGCTACCACATGTTCACATGTGATCTGTGGATTACCGTCACCATGAAGCTTGCGCCTGAGCTCTCCACCTAGGTTGTCCACATGGCGATGAGAGAGACACGCTGAGTTGTGCCTCTAGACTGCCGGTGTAGGGCGGTCCCCATGTGTTGCCCTCACACTGCTCCATGAGTCAATTTGAGTCAGGTGTGGTTCCACCTGACCATCAAGCATGTGCTGCATTGCATAAGCCTCTGCTCCAGGAGGCATGTGCTATCCTCATGTGCATGCTTTAAAACTAGTCTCCCTTAGAAGGATTTTTTACAGAGAAAATCTGGGCTCTCCATGGAAGAAGTTTTGTTTCGAGCCACACATGGTGAATTCACAAAACAAATTGTAAACATTGTTTGGAGTCTCTTATCGGAAATTTGTGTATGCCATGTTAAAGCACTACATCAGCACAGTTATCACTCACTCCAACAAAAATCACCACATTGTAGACAGCCTTTTTGCCCCCACCATGGACACACTAGAGGGCATGATATGTAACACATGATTGGATATAACCCCTCCCTATCCATGAGCACATTGGCCTATACTATTTATGTAGTATAAACAACCTTAAGCACACAATGCATGCCACTCTCTAGTCCTCCGCTTTCATGTAAAGCTAATCCTTGATGGATCAAGGGTGTGGAAATGTGAAATTTGTACTATGTTTCCCCATAATTAGACCAGCTCTATGAACTATGGAAGTGCCTCCTCCTATCCTAGGTTTTTGGCCACAAACATTCCCAATTCCAAGAATATACAACAAAGGTCATGGAAGAGGTGCTTAGGGCTCCCCTAATCACACTCCTCCAACCATAGGAACGTTTTCAACCATGTTATGAAGGCCTTACATCAGTTGATCTTGTCTTTCTACAAATTTTTTAGTCCTCTGTATTCTATACTCTTGCACCCACTCATAGTCCCCATGAATAGAGGAGGTGGCTCACCATCCGCCAAGTTTGGAGCTAGCTACACACAAATGAGAGGGAACCAAACTCTCCCACAATTTCTTAGCCCAACTCAACAAGCCAAATTGGAAGCAATGCCAATTGATATGAGCCACTACCCATATCTCTCACCTCCCAAAACTTCATCCACCCATAATAGTCAACTATACCAACCTTCTTGTCAGACTCTTGCAATGGAATATTCCACCACTTACACGAAGGATTGAACTACGTAAGATGTTGGAACTTGCTAAATTTTTACTCCCATAGAGTTTAAGAAATTACATAGGCATCCACCAAGTCCATCGATACCTTAAAACTCTATTCAATCTCTTGCATCGCCACATGTAGTCACATCCGCCATAACTCCTTGATGCTTATGAGGTTCCTAATATCACAATTCTATTTACCATGTAACAGAGTGTCATAATGCCCCTTGTAACCTCCTTCATACTCACCAATGGTTACAAATGGAATTGACATGGCTAAACCTCCATGCCCACAGCCATCGGCTCCACGTGTACACATCTCAAGTGTTTCCAAGTTCTACACTAGACCTAGCACATATGCATCATCCAAGTACATCAACACCCATCTAGTACTTAGCATTGTCACTTGTGTAACATTTTGAGCATCCTGGAACAATGGTACATCAAGGTTGGAGATGTCATGTTTTCTTGTTGCACCCCCTCTTTGACAAAAGTACAAACAATTGAGCCATTCCCTCCCAAAAAATTGGAGGACTGGTCACAATACAATGATTATTTTGGAAGTAGGAATTTGAAGCCCTTCTCATACACCAAATCAAAGAAATCTATTCGCTCAACTCAATCATATGAATTCTTCATGTCAAAGCTCATCTTATTCCACTCATTGTGTTTGTCCATCCACTCCTTCAAGGAATTCACCATCATGTCCACCTTGCATACACTCTTGTTTTCTACTACAATGATGCTCATTTCATCTCCATCTCACTCCTCCATGTTCTAGCCATCCACCTCCACATCACGCATGGGACTCTCTTCTACAACACAATCAGTCACACCTTCTCATCAGTCATCCTGAGCACAATCAGCCTTGTTAATGCCAAGAAATCCAAACAGACAGGATGGAGGCATCCTTAGCATTTGGAAGAAAGTAGTCAAAGCAATAACCTAGTTAGTCACTCATGATCCAACAAAACCAACGTAGGTGGTCTATCGTGAACTAGAACAACGCTATCTTTATGCCCTTGCTAAAGTTTAACATAGCCCTCCATAACTTCTTTTCATTAGAGATAACACCTTAGTATTAGGCTAGGGACCACTTCTAATAGAAGAGGAAATGTAACATCCATGAGATGATAGGAGCATTGTACAGACAGTAAAACTAGCACATGAATACCATTGAGCACAACAACAAAAATCTACCTCCACTTGAGCTTCTCTACCCATCACCACAAGCTCTCCAAATGGTGGCTACTACTCTTTTTCATCACCATATCATTTTCCATATTATGTTGTTGCTTTCATTTTCCTACTACACCCTCTTAATTCTCTCCCTCCTCTAAAATAAAAACCTCAATCCTCATCCATTTTTGTCATCTTCCTCCCCCATTTATATGACCACCTTGGTTTGAACTGGTGGCGACACTTGTCTTCATGATTTCCATCCCTCTCTCTTAGGAGTGGAAACTCCTCATCTCTCTCCTCCATTATCAAATCAATGCCATGCCTATACCACCAATCTTTGATCCTCTCACCTCCCTTTCATGTTGCTTTTTTCTCCCTCCATCTACCATCTGACCCTTTCCTATCCCTCGACCTCATCTGAAAAACACTTTAATCCATCTCTCCACCACCAATCAAGATTTTCTACGCACTCATATCCCCACCTCCAAGGCCTATTCATTCCTTGTTTCCCACCTTAGTCATCAAGCCCCCGCTTTGATCCAATCTTGTGCCTCCCAACTCAAGAATATGTGTCCTTTGCAATCGCTCCTGGCTCTCTTTTCTTGTTACAATCCTATCCTCTCTTCTCTTTATAGTAGTAAACAAGAAAACGTAGCAAAGAAACTATAGCACCCTTGTGTTTTCCACTTCCCCCTTATCAACCTACATTCTAAACCTTCTCAAGCCCTAAGATCATGTCATTCAATTCTTCCATGTACCATTCATCTATTAGTTAACATATTAATCATAATGTATAAATGCACACACACACACACACAAACACACACAAACACACACACACACACACACACACACACACACACAAACAAAAAAAAACCCAAATAGGTGTTATCATAGCACAAGACAAGTGATATATGAATAAGGATAGTCCGCATGCCTATCTTTGCATCATCAAAGGAGAAGTTTAAAATGAGTTCAAAGTTACCTAACTTGGAGTGCGCCTTCAAGGGCTACACTCTGTCACCCCAATGAGCGAATGACTCATGGGGAATCTACAACAAATAATCCAAAGACTCACGTGAAACAATGAATCATGCCAAGAATATGGAGATCAAATAAAAGGAGAGAATCCTATTTATTTTGTCACTCTCTTGTGCACCCTAGTTTTCTTACGTCCAAGCCATAAAAGCACAAGAACATGTGCATGAGCTTAAAACAAAGGTTTTAGTGAGCCCTTTGTGAATAAGTTGATGAACATATGGAGAAGGAGGTAAGCATGAGTATATACACTCTTAATCCGTAGTGCATCTCAAACAGAGTGATCTGTAAGATGGCAATGCTCAGCAAAGAGATGAGGTGTAATATTTTGATCCTTTTGAGCATACTTTGTTTAACGCACATGAGGGGTACCTGTAGAGTATAAATGTGCACGTCATCCAAGAAAACACATCACCATGTTATTGTCTTTCAAGCTTGAATGAGCACTGCATACTCTATACATGTGGAACATGTGTTGATGTTGTCTTATTTGCCACTTTCCCATGAAACCTCTCCTCCTCTTCTGATTAATTCATTCCTTACCTCTCTATGTGATCATGTTGTATCTAATACATAGTCACTATCACTCAACCAAATAGAGACCATCTTATGTTTCAAAATATTAAAGAATAGTTATCAATGTGTCCGTAATGTAAGAAAGGAAACAAACCAAGGCCCACATATAAAGACACCTTATACAATCACTATAATTGGAGAAGAGGGTTATTGCATACGTGATGTCTACGCAAGTGGTAAAAAACTTGTACAGAGAATAGCTTTAACGAACTGCCATAGGTGGGTATTAACACTACAAAGAGGTACGTCAATTTCATATAATACATCCTTCATTCCGTTTGGTATAATGGGAGTTACCATTAATTACACACCCTTTATGATAACATCACACTCTCTCGCCAAGCCTTTTTAATGACATTGCTAGCCAACCTCAATCCATCCTTGTTCTCTGTTCCACCAGACCTCCATTCTAAAAGATATGCCAACCTACTCCAAATTCCTTACTTTGTATCGTTTTAGCATAAACTCGCTTGTCCACAAGAGCTCTCTCATGGATTCAAAGAAGAAAAGAAGATCATTAAAGCATCCAAGAACTACTACCAATGATCTCCCTCCACCTTGAACAGAAAATGAGTGGACTGCATTTGTCCTTTGAAAACCTGCATCCACCAAGTCAGCTGCAAAGCCATTGACACAGCACCATTAACATTGCTTAAGACTATGAAATGATATCTTGAGGTGGTAAACCTTGCCACTACCATCATCCACTCCTTACTGTTACGCCATGAAAATCTCTTCTTGTAGCTATCCATGATTAGACACACTATTTACATGTATTTGATTTGTCTTGTGATCAAACTCGAATATCGGTAAAAACATATACAGACTACTACATACTTGCCTGTGGGAACCAAAGTGTCTCCAAAGTCAATTCCTTTATTCAGACAATGCATTTTTGTTGGAAGATGTGTCATGTATTAGTTCTTGATATTTTCATCATGATGTTTCGTCTCAAACACACGTTGTGTTAAACCTTCTTTGTTTTCAATTAGCAAGTCAACCTCCTCCTATGTATCAAATGTGTAAATCTCAATCAAGTCCTCTTAAGTTCTTTGACATGAAAAGTGCGACTCTCAACATGTCATTGTCTCCAAATACATTTCTAGAAGAAACGATGACATTGTATGACCCGAAACTGGTTAGTAACCCCTAAGTTCCATTTGATCCCTAACTAATCCAATTTTAATTTCCCTTTGTTTTTGTTCCCCTTAAGGCCTAACAGTTCAAGCTCCCTTAGGTGCCCTTTTGACCATGATGTAAGTATGTAATTCATTCCAAATGAAAAAAACTTCACTACCTCATCCCTAAAACTCTATGGAACCTCTATTGTTTTCATGATGGATTAAAATTATTCATTCAAAAAATTGTGCCAATGTTCTACAACCATATCGTGTTTTAAATGAAATTGGAGATGTTCGTGGAACTCACATTTAATGTTTGGTACCTTCACTTATGAAGATATACTCAATCACCCACTTTATAAATCTATTCACTACAAAGATGACACAATGACCACAAGAATTCATGTTGTCCTTGAGGTATCCCACTACAAATTGATGTTATCATGTACCACTTTTGCTTCAATGAGAAACACCATGTCACGTGTTTTAGGTCATGGATGAGAGTCTCTACATCTATTGTACCTTCCGCTATAAATGGTGGGTAATAATGGTATGGAGTACAAATTTCATTGTGATCCAATTCATTGTGAGCCACAAATGTGTTGTGGTCATATTGCGAGGATGAGGCTTAACACCGCCTAGTTTGGTGCATGAATTCTAGTTTCCATGGGGATGGAAGGTGGACCTCACCACAAGCACCACCACCACTGCTTGAACAGAATGGAATGTACTCAGTAGGACCAATGAGTAGACAAAGGAGAGAGCACATCTGAACCATACAATTAGCCTAAATATAAACCCAATGTAGATAACCATAGGTGATCCCATGGATGGCTGCTGATCTCCCCCTCATCAATGCCATCTACTACCTGCTACTTCTACTCAAACTTTAACGGCCCCTTGAATGCCTCTTTTTCCTCTTTAGGTATCCCTTAAAGCCAGATCTATGCGTCTCACTCATCATATCTCCACGGTAGTGCTACCCTAAGCTCCCTTTGTCGTCCATCCTTTTGTGTGTAGCACCAAACCTCTCTCTTGGAGTTTATCCCTTGTGGTCTCTTCACTTACGTGTCACGGCACTGGTGCATGTCCAGCACCAAACCATGACCCGATAACCTATCATTGTCTTTGCTTTTTGTTACCCCTATCTGAGTCTGAGGTCTTACTACTTCTCCCTCCTCTTAAATGGTGTAAGAAAGAAGAACTCTTCAAGGAATTGCCTAGCCTTTGTATCCATAGCCTCCCCCTTGCTCTATTGGAACTTAGGTCCATGGACGAGGTTATGCTATTCCCATGGCCCCATCACTGATTTCCTTTCCACTAATGGGCATCCTCCTCCACCTGCTCGTCCTCCTTATTGATCCTCTCTCAACCGATATTCATATGAGGACGACTCTCTGTCGTGGGTCAAAGCCCTCTCATGTTGGAAACACTCATTCCATACATGCTAGCCTCACATTCTTTTGATCTGCAACGCCTCTTAAAGTACCACACACCTCTTTTACATCCTCCTACGCTTGGCCTACCATCCCTCCATCCCTTTCACCACAGCACACCTGCCCTTAGTGATCTGTGCCCTATGAGCCACTTCAAATGCTCTCAAGCGACATCACTCAAATCCCCTCTCTTAGTGTCTTCACCGATATGGTGAGTCACATTCATCATTCTCGTACCCCCATCCTAGGTGTGCTACTAAAACCCTTTCAACACCGACATCAACCATCAACCCCTATGTTGATAGCCTTAGTGTCCACTCATTGGTCACATAGTCTTTGTTATCAAAAAGCATCCATTCCATGGATACCACCATAGCACAACTCATCATGGGGCCACTACCCTTCTCTCTCCACCCTGTGCTCCTTCAGAATCATCTCCTCCCCTGCTTGTACAACTTGATACCTCTCTAGGAACCCTCCCACCATTGTACTTTGTGGCCAGTCTGACTCCCAAGTGTATTTTGCAAATGCTTTGTAAATCGTTTTGCTCGAGGCAAACTGTGACCCTCTATGTGGGCCCTTAATTGATCAATCATATGAATGTGGCCTTTGGTGGTGCCCATGCTGTCATTTCCCTTTCGTGTCTCTATGACACCTCCCATTGTGGCTCCTGTTTTTATTCTAGGTGGCACCTAATTGGAATCATGACCGCCAGCGGCTCCTCGCTTGCTAGTTACCTCAGCACCCTCTTTTGTGCTCAAAGCCTCCTTGACATCAACAACCCTCCTTTGTCTACAATATCTTCTTGCTCACATCTTCATGTGCGTCCTCTATCAACCTAACTGTATTGCCACCAAATAGATATGTAAGCAAATGGATAGATACAAAGATGAATAGATACACCATCAATAACCAAATATCAAGCTTCATTGATAGCTTAGTGAGAACGTAACACCATATGTGTGGTTCTAAAAACATGATATTCTTGTTCTCTTTACAAGTTATTCTTTAATGTTCAAACATGAATGTTTTCCAATGTGATGATGTATGCCAAAATATTCCTTTTGTAAACATATACAATATAATTTGGAGAAATAACACTTTCATGTTTTCAATATGTTGAAACATTCCTTCATAGTAATAGTAATCTTCAAAACTACATCGAATCTTACATGAACTGAACATTCATTTTCTTTATGGTTGACTTCTATCAATGTCTTCTTTATCTTTTTCCTACATATGGTGTTCATCTTTTTTAAAATAATAATTCAACCCTATTTCATAGTTTCCTTGATGGTTAAATGGCTTGTTATCTATCAAACATGTCAATGCATGAAAAATGTCTCAATAACAATATCCAAGTCTAGTATACATCTTTCTGCAAATACATTGGCTTGTCAAACATGAGGCCAAATTTGATGAGTCATGTGGATACTTCTTCTCCTCAAAAACTTTACTCTTGAAAAATGAATAATAAGAGGTTTTTCCACTCAATCATTCAAAGTGTGAAGCCTCACTTATACATTCACATACACAATCAATCAACTATGCCAATCATCTAACTTAATAAACTTCTTTTGATGAAAAAAAAGCTTAATTGAGTACAAAGATATATGATACCCTACACCGTTATGATTTCATCTTCTTGAATATTTTACAATGTGTACCATTGATTCTTCACCCGGGTGCATTATCAAATGGTATTTTGTGAATATAAGCAAAGAGGCAGTTTTGTGATAGATTTCGTTTTCAGTCTTCCTCAAGCGATTCCATACTTGTGTTTGTCGAGTACAAAGCAAATGCCAGTGGCTTGATGTGCGCTGTGTGTTATGCGTGCCCTAACCGTTGAGTTTTGTGATTTTGTGCTTGTGCGCTACCCCGTTCGTTTGAGAAAGGTCGGACATGGGCTAACCATAATTACGTATAAACAAACCGCATGTTCAATTTTAGCTTCAATGTCACAATGCATAGCATTTATATCAGCACTAGCGTCATTGACTTTTCATCATGTTTTGCCTAACTACCTTCTTCAACAAGGTCACGCAAGAGGATCACACATAGAATGTGGCACGTGCTCTGGCTGCACATTGACCGATTCCTCCCACGTCGCTCATAAAGGAATAGGGTGATTGAGGAAGCATCGTCTGCTACTTTTGCCTTGAGTCTCACCCTCCCTTGAGGACGTGAATTTTGCATCCCCAGCCTCCACTCCCCCGGACAATCCACTTACACGGAGCCACCAACCATTGAGCACTCCAAACGAGAGCACGCATGAACAACTACAAAAGCAAAGGACATGATATGTTGTTTTGTTTGATAACAAGGAAGACAACCTTGACGCAACACTGGACGACGGTTGTTCGGTTCCCTCTAATGATGCACAATCCCCAGCAAACGATTCCCTGCTCTTACCTCCGACCAAGGTAGCTACGGAAGGAGCATGAAAAATCAAAGATTGTGAGGTCTACATAACGTTCATGCCAAAACTGGAAGGTGAAGCAGTTGTAAATGCAGTAGCAACGGTCACCAAAGCCATTATGGACCCTAAATTTCTCCGATTGCAGCCTCCCCTATAAGAAAATCCTCCTTCTTTTACATGGGTAAACGTGGCAAGAACATAGATTGGTACTGCCACTAACCCATCGTTGATGCTATTATTGTCAAATGGGTAGCTTTGGGAAAGACATGCAACACCTTTGCGAGTGGTACCACCTCTCTCACACTCCGTTCATCTACACTAAGCTGTCCCTCAACATTGTCGGTGGTTGGTACGAGGCAAGAACCTTCCCGCTTTGTTCCATCTACTACGGCAGACATGCAGTTGCACCTATTCTACCAATTAGAGGGGCCTAAAAAACAACACTACGAGTGTAGGATAGCGAGGGCAGAAAGGGACACTTCACTGATCACCCCAACTCAAGAGTGAAGTCCTACATGCCCTCAAACATATGCATGAAGGAGGCACTCATCTCTACTCCGCAACCAACCACGAAAGGCTACTTGCCATCCTGGAGGAGCGCGACCTCACGCATGTCAATCAGAAACGTGTGGAGGAGTTATTCACATATGGATGTTGCCGCAAATTTGTGGCGGACAAGCTTAGGTGTTCTTGGCTTTCTATCAGCATAGCATTGTAAAGGCTTCTCGTGGATTCGGAGAGCCGTGAGACGTCCATGCCTAAATGGGTCGCGTTCCTCATTCGGTTACATGCCATCCCCGATGCCCTCCTGGTCAACACTGTCCACGCTGACGTGTACCTAGGTAGCCCACAATGTTTCTCAAGCTAGCACACAAGATAATTCCCATTGCCTCCATTCATTACTCGGAAGATACTTACCCTAGCAACGAGAGATCACGGAGCTCGCATAGTATAAAATGGTTGATGAAACACATAATACAAGCTTAAATGAAATTATTTGACCATATCATTTCATTATTTCTAGGATCAATTTGCAATAAGAGTTTAAACCAGTCTCAATTGGACTAGATTAGGCTTGTTCTTTTATTCATTTCAAGTGGTCTTATGGCCTTGGCCAAAAATTCTGAAGCTTCCTTTGAGGTTTTTATGGTTTCAGGCTTTTTTTAATGGGTTAACCACTATACAAATTTAATGAAGTGCATGTCACAAATACAAATCCTATTTGAATAAACATCATATATATGATCAAATTGGTCAATTTGGGGAAAATGTGACCTGCAAACGTCGATGTTTGTTATACGTGTAAGGGTTGAAGTTACTTGTAGATGTTTTGCAAATGGAAAAATGGAATGGGACTTTCACAATTATTGTATAGAAAATTGTGCATGTAAATGATGTATTTTTCTAGCAAAACCATGTTGACATAGTCCTTGTTGGCGAGTGCATTGCACGTGTGTCATGGTTTTGTCATTGTTCACCTCCATTAAACATGGAGGATAACAATTTTCTTTAATATATTGCTATCCTTTCTAATGAATGGAATACACCTTACCTTGGAAAAATGTGTCACCATAAGCCCTCCCATGAACATTTGGGTCTCGATGAGTTTTGTGATGTACAACTATGTTGGTATGTGCACTGTGCTGAGTTTGAAAAGTGTTAATTTCCCCTTTAAGAACCAGTGCCTCGTTTTCATTCTTGAGTCGGCATAATTTCAACATAGAAATGCATTGTTATTCGCGAAACTACAAGTTTTCTTTGTCTCAACACTGTACAACACCCATACATTGTATATATTGACTTCCTCCTCCTCATTCTCACTTCATTTTTGCTTCTTTGAAGACTTAGGGTTTGTTTGTCAAAATCATAGTGGAAGAACCGATGGCATTCATCGCACAAATTGTCAATGAGGGCCTACACTATCATATGTAGAGAATCTTCAAAATAACATGCATTGATTTTTGACTAATTGTAGGCTAATCAAGTACTTGTGCTTATGTCTCACAAGGGGCCAACTACCACGGGGCATGTGAGGAGAAATATAAATTTTTTAATTGCAAACCTTCCTCTTTATTTGGAGCTCTCATGAGCGTAAGTTTTTTTTGTGAAAACGAATGCACCTAAATTCAAGGATTACATAACATTAAGGTATCCTTGTTTTAAATTGAAAACATAATCATTCAGATGGGTAGCAGTGGATTTGAACGTGTGAACTTGTTCATCACATTTAACCCTTAATTCTCAATGTGAGTTAGGTCTATGTAACAATATTGAACATGACTTTGTGTTCTACCTACCATTTATGAAGTAATAGGCTGAAATCCACTAAATTCAACCTTCATGTAGGGTAGAGAGCTACCTGTTTTGAAAAAGCATGGTTATATATCACCCAATTTTTTTAGACAGTGTCATGCACAGTACTACATGTGCGTAGGTTTTATCTTGTCTGAAGGAAACTACGATGATACATCAAACACGATGTGCGCTGCAATTGTTTGAATCAGAATCACACTTCAAGAAGATATTGGATACTGAAAAAAAAACATTTCCAATCCCCATTTTCTACAACTCGGACAAAACAATGTTCCCTCTTTCATTATTCTCATCATGAAAATCCTTTTTTCACTTTCTTGCTAATAATAATTTACGTTTAGTGTTTTAATCCTTTGTAGGCTATAATTCTCTCATGTTCTAATACCGCGACATGAAGGGGTTGTTGGAGCTGCAATGGTGTACCATGTAGGGGGAATGGACCGTCAACAATTTATGGGAGTTTTTTCAATCATTTTTCGGCATCCTCGTTGTAAAATTTCTTTTCAAGGTAATTATAGAAAGATGTACCACAAGAATTTTACACTGATGAAATTCTATGAATTTTTGCAGTGAAACACGTTGGTAAATACAATATACCTGATAAGGTACCTTGTTACAAACACTCCATTTTTGGTTCGAATGAAAGTTTAATTTTGAAAGTCAGGGCCCATTTAGAGAAAGAAATCCGAAATCCGGCTACAATGTGTTTATATGTGTTTGGGGGGGGCGGGGGGGGGGAGGGGGGGGGGGGG
>SZWC01018970.1:44177-54646 GCA_023375785.1 Penium margaritaceum | reverse complement strand
TGTGTGTGTGTGTGTGTGTGTGTGTGTGTGTGTGTGTGTGTGTGTGTGTGTGTGTGAATAATGTGTGGATGAGATCCAAGGTTTGAATCTCGCTGTGTGTGGGTGCGAGCAAGGATGGGCTCGCTGTTTGTCCACTTGCCACCCCACTAGCTCCTTGCTTGGCACGCTACCGCTCTCTTGCTTGTTACTCTCACTTTTGTGACTCTTCGCTTAGCAAGCATCCATGGCGTTTTGTGTCTAGCATGCTTGGCTCGTGCTCCCCACTTCCTTCGCTCTCCCTCCCACTAGGATCCTCTATCCTCACTTACTAGGGAAGGACATGGAACGGAAAGCTAGCCTGGACGTGCAACTTGTGGGAAAGCACAATGACAAGTTGCCATGACTTTGTGTATTCACGAAGGAATGCCATCGTGTGCATGAATTTTGGGGAATCTTGAAAGTGGGTGGCATATGCCCTCAGTATTCACTCGTGGACGAGCAGTTATTTAAAAAGGACTTGGAATGGAATGTGGTTTTTTCCTGCCTGGTTGTATAAAACTAATCATCAATCTCCGAGGCCAATGTTTGTGAAAACATACTTACCCCTTGGACATGCCAGCAGAACACGTTTGAACCTTGCTCTAAGACACTCATATCTGGTGCATGCAAAGACCACTTCCTCCATGAGATCGAAGCTAATAGACCATGAAATTGTTGTTGAATTCATTAGAAATGTTAAAGATAATGAAGTAATGCCCCAAGTATGACGCAGACAACTACTAACCAGGGTCAGGTTACACAGAAGTATTTAGATTGGGAGCAGTCTTCTTATAATCTACAAGCTCATGACACCCTGTCATACAAGTTTCAAACCGGGGGCTTTCATCAATTAAACCTCAGACTCGGGGAATTCCTCACTAAATCCATAAAACAGGGGATATACAACCAGTTTAATCCAAAAGGCATGGGAGAATTTCAATAAACAAGGCCAAAAACCTGAAGTTATGCTGAGTGCCTCAGATCTCCACCTTTGGCTCCCCGCATGAGATGGATAGAAATCCCTCTTTACTGCTGGTTTGTGATCAACACGTAGCCAACTCACTTAGACCTCTTGGCTCACCCATCGTGTGCACAAAAACAGAGGGGAGTGTAATGCAGGTGTCTGCGACTGCTAGGCTAGACCGTGTGTCCAAGCCTAAAAGCATGAAGGGGATAGCACACACAATGCCATGGAATGGAACGATCACCCTCAGCCACAAAAAGAGCGTGACAAAAGTGAGTGTAGCGAGTCACATGGCACCGAGGTGATGGTGGCCAGTTGACTAGGCCACCCACATGAAGAGATCAACGTGGGCCCTGGAAACCATCCCAGGATCACACTGGACCGATGGGCAATCATTTCGCCAATGGTTTCTCACACACAGGAATAAATTGGTCGTGTGGTCCTGCATGATCAGCAACCTGGCATCACCAAGAAAATACTTGCAGCAGCATGCATGACTAAAACACGGTTAATCACATCGACCACGAGTGTATGTGGGTGCATGCTCTCTACCACGTATTGCTCCATGTTTTGCTGAGGATAAACCAAGCAATTTATGCTCATCACAACCGTTGGTCTCTCAAATACATTCTGACTGGACAAGAAGTTGCACCTGTCAACAGGTGCCACTTCTTGAACTTGGCTATGGCGCAAGGAGTGCATAGTCTACTGGACATGCATCAATGTTGCGTCCGAGAGATTCACTTCAGATTAGTCACCTACAGTGGTGGTGTTTGTGGGAGGCCGGGATGGCATGCCGTAGCATTGAGTACCGCGGTTCTTTGGTACCATGGTATGAGTACTGCGGTACTCGTACCGCGGTGTTCAATGTTTCTGGCGGGTCGATACCAATACTGGTTCCAATGCCATGTTACAGATGGTACCAGTAAAGTGCTGTGGTATTCCACTTGCACACCGGTACATCCTACACTATCAATTGTAAGAATCACTTTTTGAATGAAGAGATCAACTACAATAGAAACTCTAGGTTGATTAACTCAAAACCCACTTTGAAAAAGCCAAAAGGGGTATCCCTCCTCTATTCGGGTACCGCGGTATAGAAAAGGAATACCCCTCGAGGTGAGTGATGATACCATACCGGTACCATCAAAAACATAATGGTACAGGTGCACCGCGATGCCGCAGTACTGGTAGTACCATTGCCATCTTTGATAGAGGTGGGTTTGAGTGGTCATTTGAGACTTTTCTCCTCCATGACGCACAGACAAACAATCTGCACACACATGAGAGCAAGAATGACACACATCCATGTTACAGGAGGTAAAAACTCACGAGCAAGAAAGAAATACAACAACATTAATCTGGGGTATCACGAACGCGCAACAGACCCATAGCATGCAGAGCTGCCTTGAACATGCCACCGCTGAGAGCCTTGCTAAGAAAGTCTACACGCTGTTGACAAGTGTCAACCTAGCCAAACTCCAATTCTCCAGTAGCAATATGCTCATGTACAAAGTGATGCTCAATGTTGATGTGCTTCGTGCGAGAATGATGCATGCCACCAAGCTCAGCGATTGCCTTTGTGCTCTTGTTGTCGTGGCGTAGAGTGATGTAGCGGAAAGGCTTACAAGTATTGGAGCAAAGCAGCAAAGCCACACAGCATCAAACGTACCTGCACAAAGTGCCACGTTCTCGGCCTCACTCGAGCTACGACCAACATCTATCTGCTTTCCAATCTTTTATGGTAGTCCCACCAACAAAAAATATGTATCCTCTATGACTACATGCATCCGTGTCATATGCCGAGTCACTCTCAATGTAGCCATCAACAGCCACAAAGGATTGTGTGCGATAACATAGCCTAACATGCATAGTAAAAGGAGTATAACCAACGACGTACAGTGCAGCCTCAAGGTGCTTCCGGCAAGGTTGCTGGGAGAGCTGAGCCAAGACATTGACCAGGAAGGCCATATCTGCACAATTGGTGGTGGAAAGGTACATGAGGAACCCACGAGGTACATGAGATAATTGGTGGCATCAATTGGCTCCCCTGACAAAATGGATCAGGAGACTTCAGCAAGCGCTGTCTTGCTAGGATCATTGGAGTAGATATAGTGGGTGTATCAGCAAACAGAGAGGCGAAGTGCTCTCCGAGGCCATGAGTATAAGTAGCCTGACACACGTGTAGAGTGCGACATTGGCGATCATGTTCCAACTCCATGTCAAGAAATTCGTGAGCTAGATCCAAATCCTTCATCTTGTATGTGAACTGAAGGATGATCTTGACCAATCAGACGGCAACAGGGCTGGGAGAGGCAATGAGCAGGTCATCAACATAGAGGATAGCCACAAAGGGCTCTAATGGGACACTCAGAAGAGTGCTGGTTCAACGATGCTATGAAGATAACTACCTCTCACAATAGTGGAGGAGATCCCCATGTTCCAGTAGTCTGGTGACTTCTTGAGCCCATACAGAGCGTTTTGCAATAGTCACATCTTTTTTGTGCCATTGGTAAAATCTGGTGGCTAAATCACATAGATATCCTCTTCGAGACGTCCATGCTGTGTTAAAGACAATCTGCTCCAGTTCTCAGTCATGCTAAATGACCAAGATGAAATGTGTGCGGTGGTATACCATCCAACTAGAGTTAACTTCTTGTCGAAGACATTCCTAGGGATCTGAGAGAACCCTTTCACTGTCAGATGAGCCTTGTATCGATTGACATTGCCATTTGTTTTCATCTTGCAATGAAGGGCCTGGCAAGCTGAGACTGCTTTGCGACCCACTGGAAGGTCCACAAACTCAAACATGAAATTCTCTCTGAAATTATTCAACTCCTCTTGCATGGCCTTCTTTTAGAGGTCTGCAACAGCTACCCCTCAAGCCTGCCAAACTGTGGAAGGCTCTGGTGGGAGTGTGGGGATTCTACTCATTGTAAAGCCTGCAATAGAAGCGTCGAGGGCACTGTGGAACTCAGCAGCAACAAGTGCATACCCCACTGCAGAGTTGGGATGGAAAATATTGACAGGAAATCCAACTGCTTCGAGGCCAATGGGCCTGGCAGAGGGTCCAGCAATGAAGGAGGATGCATTGGAGCATGTGCAATGCTGAGAGGACGGGGAGGTTGATTTCTCAGGGAGCGAGCATATATGGCTCTTGGCTGGCAATGGGAGAGACGCCAAGCATGAAACCAAGAGATCAAGGGGCTCCGTGGTTTGTGCTACAGAAGTGAGTGGTGAACGAGGAGGGGACTCTGAAACACGGACTGAAGTGGACACATGTGCCGACTCTAGAGATGACAGAGTGGAAGACACAGAGACGGGCAATGGCTACAGGAAGGAAGAACTCAGTGCGATGGATGGTGGTGACAGACAGAGAGACTCACTGCCAGTTAAAGGGACCAGTCATGAATGAGTAGAAGGAAGAGGAAAAGCGAAGGGAGGAGAAGATGGGTCCCTGAGACTGGAGGCTGTAACATACCCATCCCCCGAGTTGACGGAGCGAGGAGAGAGAGGCAGGTGGAGAAATACGAGACAAGTCACGCTGAAATGTGTCCTCGAAGAACAATGCAGTGTGTGACTCAATGAAGGAAGACAGATAAGGGTCCTAGAACCACCAAATCTTAGACATGGCCAAAACACCAAGAAAGGTGCAGAGACAAGCACATGGAGAAAAAAGGTAGAAGGCAGTCACATTCCTAGACGTGGGTAAGGCATAAGTCCGCCCGGTGACCAAACCAATGTTTGAAGGGGGTAAAATGATAGGGAAGGGGACCATGAGGAACACGATTCCAGACCCACATCATCTAGGACATGTCCTCAAAGGAGAAGAGAAGAGATAAGTCAGACTCAGTGAGAAGAGTACGGACACTGTAAGCAAGAATGTTGTTCCAATGTTTGGACACGTCGTTTTGTTGAGGTGTGTGGGGAGCCAGGGCTCCATACACACCATGCAAAAACACAAGAAACAAGCAGTGGGTCCCATGAACTTGTGCCGCACCACGGAACGTTCACAAAAGACAACCGCAGGCGAGTTCAGCCTGAGGCAACTTTGGCTCAAGGATGGAGTTGATATCACTCATGCCAAAGGGCAAATACCCAACGCATACACGAGGAGTCATCAGTGAGATAAAGGACATAGCGTCCAACCAACCTAAGGCTTCATGAGCTATAGGGCCTACAACATCCCCATGGAAAAGATGAAGGAGATGGGGGATGCACGTGTTTGAGGCAGAGAAGGTGGAGGGATGCATTTGAACCTAAGTGAAGTCAAGGGGGTTGATAGCGTAGGTAGCAGGAAACGTGGGGGTATCCAGACCACACACAGGTTGAATGCGGAGCAAGCGGCCATTTATGGTAGTGTGGATGAGGCATAGGCGAAGTTGCAATAGTTATGTGTGCGCAGAAGAAAGAGAGCCAGCAACATGAACAGGGGCAGTCGTGGCAAGGGAGGGACAAATGAGGGGACACGGAAAAGATGGTCACAACGCATGCCGTGGCCAGAGACAATGCCATGGGTAGAGGATAAATCCATACCGAGGTCATCGAGAGTCATAACAAAGAGCAAGCTCAGCTCAAGAGAAGGCACGTACGACATATCTGAGAGAAACGGTCCCCCTTCTCGGCCCACAAAACAAGCAACGCCAATTCCCTGAATGGGTAGAAGTTGGTCAGAGCCAGTGCGGATAAAGCAGACAGTACCAAGAAGATCCAAGGAGACAAACAATGGACAAGAGGATGTCTTGTGATGGGTGGCCTCGGAGTCCAACATCCAGAATTCACCTGAGACACGCACAAACATAGGGAAACAACTGGCACAATGACAGCTGGGCATGGCAGTAGCTTCTGACCATAAGCAGCAGGATAGCAAGGCAATCGAACAGACTGCCAGTCCTCAATGTAAAGAATTTTGACAGGCAGACACTCTTGAACGCATGTAGAGGCTAATCCACGGAGGGCCCCGTAAGACAAGTACGTACACTCTCACCTCTCTTATCACAAAGATGGTGCTACTGGATGAGATACAAGAGCACAAAGTCCAACTGATGATCATCCTTGGATGGGTCGGATGTGATGACGACGTCCAAAGACGGACGCCGCTGGGATGAGTCTGGCCATACCCATGCTGATGGAGTGTAAGGTCCAGAAGGGAGGTCGTAGAAGGCAGGCCCTTCAGATGCAAGGGGTCACATCCAGAGGTAGGTTGGGGTGAAGGAAGCTACAGTGGTTTTGTAAGCTGTTGCATCAGTGGAGACAGAAGAGATACGGCCGTAGGTGGTGGTAGTGGTAGATCCACAGGCTTCAGTAATTGCGGTGGTGCCACCGCAATTACTGACGGAGCGTGCCCAATGCGCTTACACGCCAGATGCAAGAAGAGCATTGTCAAGGGGTGCAGGACACTTTGGGGCAGAATGACCGGCAGTAAAGAAGTTCCAGCATGTCATGGTGCCAGGTGAAGAGACAAAAGAGGAGCCCTTTCCGCACCCGCCTTGTCCACCACCCAATGTACTACCAGAATAACCATCATTATCCCTCCCTCATCCTTTGTCTCCCCTTGACTAACTAGAGAGAAAGCAGTTGTGCAGGAAGAGGAAGTGGATGAGGATGAGATGTGCAAAAATGAGGCTACAGATGAAGAGGAGGGAAGTGCTATGGTTGTGACAGCTACAACAGCATGATGGATGTGCTTGTTCCGAATGGCCCTACACCAGTCAGTTAGGCGTTGTACAGTAACCTTCCAGACCAGGCCAATGCCCGACGGGCCGTCGTATGGGACGGGCTTGGCCGCAAGATGCTCAAGCTCTACAACCTTGACCTGCCTGAAGATTTTGGACAAGGTCAGGGATGATACCATTGACGATGGAGAGGACAATTGGAATCTGCCAAGGTGCATCTTTGCCCGAGCCGTGCAGCAGCTTGAGACTGCTCGACCAATATGTGTCAGCGGTATTTTTTCATGGACACGGTGCTGAACTGGACGGTGAGGATGCGTTGGGCCACATGACCGTTTACAGTGTCGCGAAGAATGATGAGGGCATAGGCACGTACTAAGTCAGCTGGCGTGCAGCGTGTTATGTCGGCATTGTAGGACCCGATCTTGTCTATGACATTTTCATACCCTCCAAGAATGAGGTTACAAACACTACGTGTGGCTTCTGATTCAGTAGGGACAAAAGGAAGAACGACAGAGGGATAAGAGTCATGGTTTTATTTCTAGAGGTTCTCGCACTCTGCCCAGGCACCAAAGCGAACCTCAAAGATGAGACGGAGAAATTAGAGGTAGAGCGGGGTGGTGATGTGTCCAAAACACGCTGGCACTGTGAAGGCAATGCAAGAACTTGGCTGTAGCTCTACCTGCTGCGGCTACTACTGCTATGGGATCAAACATTTTGGAGCCAGAGGTAGTGGATATAGAAGCGGGAGTGGTGGCAAAGATAGCAAAAACACCAGCAGCGAATGGAGCATACCATAGGCTTGAGGCAGATTAGAAACAGATCAGCAATCTGGTCTGCAAAATTATCTTGATCGCCTTGCTTGCCACGTAGAAGCTCTTTGACTGTGTGATGTGCAAAGAGTGCCTCTTGGAGTGCAGCGCGCTTGCACTAAATCTCTGCTTGCAATGGAGTATTCTCCTCGTCAATGAACACAGTGGCAGTGATGATGCTCTAACCAGAAATTTATAGCAGATTTTCTCCCGCCCCAGTGGGCGTGAGAAATTTGAGGGTGGCTGTACCAGCTCAAGGCTGTGCTGCAATGCTATGGACCTAGAAACACAAAAATACCAGTGCAAAGAGAAGAAGAGTGCAGATTGCAAGGGATAAGCTCACCAGGTCAAACAGCAGAGAGAGGAGAGAGGAGGAAGAGCTGTAGTGGCACACGGAACAATGACAACCACAGTGGAGGTCGTAGGTACAAGCAGGCATACAGCACCAGAAATAGCAGTAGGTGAAAGAGTGAAGATTGTTGTTGTTGTAGAGGCTTGGATGAGCATGTGGTGGATGGTCCTCAGTGCCGATGGAGCAGATGAGGCATTTGTCATGGACGTGTAGATGGAGGTGACCACGCTAGATAGAGTTTTGGCCACTGGTGCTACTGAAGCCATGTCTGCTACAGCAGCAACCTATGTGACTACGTTGAATGCAACTGTGGCAAGAAAACCTTGATCAACTGCAGCAGTGGCGTAAGTTGCAATGGTTCCCCAACAAAAATACTGGCACATGCATGCACAATGCGAGCAATTGTAGCAAAAACATAGGCAATAGCAGCGCTATAGACCAGTGTTGCCCGCAAGAAAGAGAGAACGTCGGAAGGTATAGATGAAGCATACTGAGACCCAGATTAGGTTGTGCAGGCGGGAAAATGGTTTGAGGAAGGCTGGTGCTTTAAGAGCTGACGGAGCTGTACCGCTGAATGCTGCATGCGTTCTATGGACAACGGGTGAGCTTACAAGTGTTTGATGAGCAAGTTGATGGCGTGGAGGTTCCATGCCTGGTGCCTTCTATGGTGTAGGTGAGTCGTCAGATTCTGAATGTGTATGCACCGAGCAAACAACAGTGTCCTCCCACTCATGGTCCTCGTTCGGGTCATAATCCTCGCCAAGGTGATAGCCAGGGCTATGACAGCAGAAACGCGACCACTGCTCACGCTCCGCCTTGGCCTCATAGTATACAACTGCTTCTTCAATACGATAGCGTTCACGACGGGCCGTAGGCAACATAAAGATGGGCTCGGTATCTGACAGTGAAGCCAAGATGGTGGACATAAAGCTGCTTCTCAGATTTCAAGGCAACTAATGCTGCTGCTGTGGTAGTTGCTGCGGCTCAGATTTTGGGAGGTGTAGGGACACACCAGCCCATGGAGCGGCTGTTGTGTCCAATGTGGTGGTATTGGTTACAAGGGTACAAGCACAAATGCAGATGAACCGTGAGGTTCACGTGTGATAGTGTCCGCTGTTTTGGTTGCTGCACATGCAGTTGTGCACACGTGGGTGCAGATGTACCAAGGACTATGCACGAATTCGATGCTGTAATGGCTACGGCTGCAGCAGTGCATGCATGAGTGCAAGAGCATTGTGGACCATGCACGTAGTTTCTGTTATCGCCATGACAGCTACAGTTGTGGCAACGCATGTGTGGGTGTAAACACACCTTGATATCAATGCAAGCTGCTGGTAGGACGGTAGTGTTTGGTTGCTGATTCCAGCGCTCGGGTGGAGATGCTCCCCGGACAATGCGTACAATGGGAATGTAGCAGCGATGGTCGTGGCTTTGGAATCAGGGAAAGCGTAGGTGCGGATGCAAGTTGCGTGCATGAGCATGGCTGTAGCAGGTGATGCAACTACTACAGCTATTGTGGTTCGTGTGTGGGTGCAGTTATATAATGAAATGTGAATGTGATGGCTGCTACTGCAAACATTGCTGTGGCTGTGGCTACATACAAATGAGGGAAAATGCACGCGTGGGTGTAGATGCAATAGGAAGAACACACACAGATACTGTTACTTCTGCGACAGCTATGGTTGTGGCTATGCACACATGGATGCAGATGTACCAGTGACTTTGAGTGCAGCTGTTGTTCACCCTATTGTAGCGTATCTGACGAGGTGCACATGCACCTATGACTAAGAGTAACTACTTTGTCTAATGTTGTGGCCAAAGCCAATGTAGCACACTTGTTGGTTTGGGCCCGGCGTGAGATGCGAGCACTACTCCTAGTGTTGCTTGGGTTATCGCTGTTGCTGTAGCAAATGCATGTAGAAGAATGGCAGCCGTCATTGGAGCCACACCAGGATTGTGGGGAGACTCCCCTATACTTTGTGGGAAGCTTTACTTCCCTACTTTCATACCAGTAGGTAATAGTGACTTCTAGGCTAGACCCTGTGTCCAAGCATGAAATCATGAAGGTAAGAGCAAACACAGTGGAATGGCATGGAGCAATCATCCTTGGAGACAAAAAGATCATCACAGAAGTGAGTATAGGAAGTCACAGGACAGCGAGGTGATAGTGACTGGCTGACCAGGCCACCCACGCAAAGTGATCGACGTGGAACTTGGACGCCACCTTGGGATCAAACCAAACCAGTCGGAAATCATCTCGCATGTGGTTTCTTCCATGTCGGAATAAACCATTCCTGTGGTCCGGCAGTATCAACAACCCGGCATCGCCATGAAACAACCTACCTAAGCATGCATGCCCAAAAACACAGCCAACCACAATGACCATGAGCGTTTGTGGGCGCATGCCCTCTACCATGTATTGCTTCATGTTCTGCTGAGGATAAGCCAAGAAATTTATGCTTGTTACAGCAATTGGGATCTCAAGCACATTCTCACTGGACACAACAGGCGCCACTTATTACACTTTACTGAGACGTCAAAAGTACATCATCCATTGGATGTGCGCAAATGTTGCATCCAAGAGCTTCACTTCAGATTAGTCACCTGCAGTGATGGTGTGTGTGTGTGTGTGTGTGTGTGTGTGTGTGTGT
>SZWC01018970.1:16247-38951 GCA_023375785.1 Penium margaritaceum | reverse complement strand
AGAGAGAGAGAGAGAGAGAGAGAGAGAGAGAGAGAGAGAGAGAGAGAGAGAGAGGGAGATGAGAGAGAGGTCAGTGACAATGGGATAGGGATTAGTGGAGAAGGGAATCTTTCGTAGATGTTTTCTTGGTTGAAATCATGGAAGAAGTTATGTTCTCCTATTCATTTTTCTCTTTTTTTCCTTTTGCATCTGGCTAACATAAAATGAAACCATGTATGTCTCGTTATGACTTGTCTGAAAATTTGAAGACTCCAATGTTGAAGTGTTGATTAGTCATGATTTTGCTTCTCATGTAACAAATGGAAACTCCCTTCAGTATCAAAAATCAAATGTTAGCCATCATAGAACACCAACCCATCATGTAACATCCCTCCCTCCCACCCACCCTCAGTTTCTACCCTCCTCTCTTAAAAATAGAGTTACATCCTTCCAATACTTTCTTCCATCATGAAACACGTAACCGGCATGAGATACTTTGCCATCACGAAACACCTTGATGTAATGAATGTGTGTCATATACGGTCCATGAAAGGTGACATCTTGTGACATCAACCTTCGTTAAGAGTCTGAGGCCCATGCTATAGAATGATTCCATCATGGGTTGATGCATGTTTTTCTACAATAATTCCAGTTGCTAACACCATTTGCATTTTTCCATCATGAATAATGTTGCATCAAGGTGCATATCTTACCTTGAGGTTAGTACCATTTGCATAGGATTCTTGAACCACGTGAAAGCATAGTTTCCACCTGACCAAAACGACATTGAACAAGAACAAAATCAGGATCCCTTTTCTTTGCATCCAAACACAACGTGGACGTTATGCATAGCCATTCTTCCCCATTCTCCACTGATGTGATCATGTGGGGAGAAAAACAGACAAATTTAGGAAAATCAACACATGTCTGGTGAGAAACGTTTGTCGGAATCCTACAAAAATGCGTATCAAGATTGAGATCTGTCCATGTAAAATTGAGATCAAGACGAGATTGAGGCTCCTCAAGTGCAAGTGTATACAAGATCAAGATGGTCACGTACTTACAGTACAACATGAGACATATCATCTCAGAAGGTGTGAGACATGCGTTTCAGATTGAGACATCTTACGGCGTTGGCAATCATAAGCCACTGGTGGCAAAGGTGATTGACTGTCATAGTGCACCAATTCTGTTGGTATATTGTGCTGACATGGATGCAACACAGTGAGAGGTTTCTCAATGCATGATCCTGGCTGCAACACTCGACATGTCAAAAACTTTCATAAAATGTTATCATGAGTTCATCATGCAAAATACGTGCTAGATGGAAATTGAAAAGTTTCTACTTTGAAACGTTGTTACTTCATGTTTTTGCATGTTGATTATATAGGTTGACCAATGTGCATGATTGTGAAGAGCCTCTTTTTTCTGGTCCAGTTAAGAGAGTCTCAGCTGCTTTTCATCCTTGTGGGGGTTTGAAGGCTTTGACGAAAGAAGCATTCACAAAAACATTCATGCGAGGTGTGCACGTGAATCTATAGACCAGCTTCTGTCAAATTTCATTGTAAAAAAAATGGTTCTTCTTGGCATATGATCATCCACTGTTTCCATGTGATGACTGTGGGGAATCTACAAATGAATCTACGAATGAATTTTTATGACCTTTGAAGTAGTTTTTGAGACTGATTTTTCTACAAAAGACATGTTCCAAAATAATGTGTGCCATTTATATACATTCATGCCCATAACACAGCCATCATTGGTCTCGTCAACCTGGTTTTTCTAGGACCACCTCAACTCTGGCTCCATATTTCTACAATCCAAACAAACTTCTCCTGTGTTCAGCCCAGATGTGTACACCCACCTCATTATGTTTTTCCATAGTAATTTTTAAAGATCCCCACGCTTTGTCTTGCTCTGACCTTACTTTTGAGGCAAGCATTGAGCCAATCTTAATACTTTTGGTGTAGGAGTGACTACATCGGTCAAGGAACAAGTGGACAGTTCCTTTCATTGTTTTTCTCTGTAGAAATGTATGTACTCCTTTTCAAAACTCATAAAGATGAGCTGCCTCATCTTTGTGTGCTGGAACATGCATAAGAACAACAACAAGGTCTACAACTATGTTTGGGACACTCATGTCATTGACATGATGCGCAACATCAGTGAAGAGAGACCTATGGAACTATACAACGTCANCAAGGAACAAGTGGACAGTTCCTTTCATTGTTTTTCTCTGTAGAAATGTATGTACTCCTTTTCAAAACTCATAAAGATGAGCTGCCTCATCTTTGTGTGCTGGAACATGCATAAGAACAACAACAAGGTCTACAACTATGTTTGGGACACTCATGTCATTGACATGATGCGCAACATCAGTGAAGAGAGACCTATGGAACTATACAACGTCATATGATGATGCTATTGTTGGTGGAGACAATGAAGGTGATTGTTTAGGCATAGGTGATAGTGTTTACGATGATAGCTATGTTGATGGTGATGGTAACAGCAGTGATGAATGTGTGCTTGTTGGAAGTGGTGGTGATAATGACGGTGAGTGTGATTGTGACGGAAATGATCAATGTGTGCTTGTTGACAAAGTTGCTGGTGGTCATGATAATGAGTATGGTAGTGAGATGGGGAATACAAGGGACTTCCATGTCATGGATGTTTTAGTGAGGAATTCACATGCGATTGGGAATTTCTAAAGGACACTAATTACAAGTGAGAAAACTACCATGGCAAAGTACTTTATCATCAGAAGGTCGCGTGTGTAAAAGGACATGCTAAATCTCATGTTAGGCATGTATAACATTACAATCATAATTACAATTGACTAATTGGAGAATACCCTACTGTTTTTTTTTCCTTTGAAATGATTTACGTGATGTATTCATGATTTGCCCTCTTTTTTAATTATTACATGGTATTTGTTTTGAGACGAAATGGGTATCTTATGTTGTTGTGAATTCCTCTTGTATGGCAAATTAACTTCGTGCGAGAGCGGTCTTGACTCTCGTCAAGCCACGGTCCGCGTACATTCAAAACTCCGAATCCGAGAACGGAATGTACATAACGGTCGCATGTCGCGCATCGACCGTTGGAGTTTTGTTTTCGTTGTTGGTAGTAGCCGTGTTGCGGATGTCGTGTCGCAACACGTGACGACAGCTTTCTCATGCAGCCTATAGGAGGTGCGCCAGGCTCGACGATGCATTGCTAGATTTTGTCTCTATCCAGTCGACGAACAACATGGCGACCCTCGAGGCTTTCTTCGGCAAGGTGATTCCAGAAGAGCATCGCGAGTGTGTTGCACATGCGCTGGCAGCTCCAAAACCCGCTGCACCACAGAGGACACGACGTGGTCCTGGCAGACCAAGGAAGCACGTCATATTGCTTCCCCCTTCCGTTGCACCCTCCAAGTCCAACGTACCTACAGCCACGGGAACAGGCCATGGCGATCCTCATGAGAGCGCCCATGAGCGTCTCCCTCGCCGCAGGGGAAGACCCGTAATCTTTTCCGATCCTGAGTCTAACGCTGACAAAGTTGACAAAGCATCAAGCGACGGCTTTGAGGAAGCTGATTCATGCAACAACGCAGCTGACGAGGCCGAACCAGCATCTGACGTGGGAGACCCCTCGAGTCAGGATGACAGCCGTGTTCCAGACGATCGTCGAGACGCGGTTGAACGCACCGTGGTGCAAGCGCTCATGGAGGAACTCGCAGACGGCTGTGTCGCAGATGCTGCCGCCATTGTTGTTGATGGCATCAACAACGCCCTCGCGCTCCCGCCTGCACCTCCTGCACCATCCGCATCATCCAGCACAAAGTCAATTGGGAAGCACGGGAATTAAATGGATTGGTATGGGCTCAGACACGTGCCCATCATCCATGCTTCTGTCATTCGGTGCGGCAGCGTTGTCAAGGCGATACACCACCTCCGCCAACACTACCGCCTGCTGCACCAACCATTGATCTACAAGAAGCTGGCTCTGTCGACCGTTCGTGGTTGGTACGAGCCTGGGTCTCAACGTCTGTGATCCATCTACATTCCAGCGCTGTCAAGCTCTCCTTCGGCGCCGATCGAACAATGTGCAAAGATGACATCAAGGGTGCAGGGGAGCCGCGGGCGCCGATCCTACTTCTCTGAGCATCCGGAGCTCAAAAATGAAATTACCCGTGCGCTCATCTGGATGCGTGAGGTCAGCACACCATTGTCGAGCATCACCATCTGCAAACAAGGTACATGGCATCCTAAGAGAACGCGGCGTCCTCCAGATCGACGGCCGTAACGTCGACGAACTTTTCTGCCACAGCTGGTGTTGGAAGTTCGTCGCCAATGAACTCCAGTGCTCATGGCGTTGCGGTACGACAGCGTCGCAGAGGCTTCCAGTCGACTGGGAGGGAGGACAAGCGCCAAGCAACAGCGCTTGTTGCTTCTTCCCTCGACGGGAAGGTGCTGCCACTTCAGGTCATTTGGACCGGAAAAACCAACGTGTGCCACCCACGTGGCGAGAACTCCGACTTCGCCCTCAAGAACCTCTGGTGGCACTTCACCCACATCCCAAACCACTGGGCCAGCGTGGAGACCACCAAGGGGTTCTCGATGATCCTGGAGCCCTACTTCATCGACAAGTGTAAAGAACAGCGGCTGTCGACCGAGCATGCACGCCTCCTCCTCGTCCTTGACTCGTGGCGCCCGCACGCCTTGGAGTCATTCAAGGCATGGATTGCCGAGTGCTTCCCATGGGTCATCTTGGTGTACATCCCCGCCGGATGTCCCTCAAAGCTGCAGCCGGCAGATGTCAGACTCCAACGTCCTTTCAAGGCCGAGGTTTCCACCGCGTACAGTTCATGGGTGGGTGAACGCCTCGCGGACAGCGACACTGTGAATTTGGGCATGCATCACATCAAGGACGCGTCTGTCGGATGGATGATGTGCGGGTGGGGTCACCTGCGCGTGAATAGTCAGCTAGTCCAGAATGCATGGAGAGCTAGCGGATTTACCAAGGTCTACGACCCAGATTTCCAGTCCACAGCTGCGAAGGACTACGTTAGCTTCATGTCCGAGCCTGAGATGCAGGGGTATGAGGACAAAGACATTGTTGTGTGACCTGTGTGCTCTTTTTTTGCCAATGTCTATGTCTCGTGTCTATTTATCACCAAAAAGAATTGTCTCTTTACATGATCCACACCCGTGCGCACGATGTCACAACCAACGACCAAGTAACCGTCGCGATAAGCAGAGCAAAGTCACCAAACATGACCAAAACCCCAAAACAAAGTGCCAGAACACCGATCACAATGTATAGAATGACCACTAAAAAAACTGTCTCGACCTCACATGACCAATTATTTAATGGTATTCGTTTTTAGCCCAACAAATTTCTACTTGTAGTCGAATAAATGAATTTGTCGTCCCTTAACAACTATTCAATATCGAAATCAAAAAGCAGTAGGGTACTAGGCTACTTCTTTCTTGTACAACACAAACATGATCGAGTGATATTACTGACAACTTTTTGCTACTACATGACTAGTTCAGAACCTGTAAACTTTTGCTTGGATGTGAATACATACACCATGAAATAGTGATTTAATACAACAATGGATAATAGCAAATATTTCCTGTTAACAAAAGAATATTACATGAACCACAATCGTATTTCTAACGGAGAAGACTGAATCCTTGACAAACTAAGCCAAAACCGTGGTGCTTGAGGGTCTCTGACCCTCAAGCCATCCCATTTCACTACCCACAGTCCCAGGTGACCTCGCTCGTGCCACGTGGCTCCTTCGACCGGTCAGTGTGGCACTGCCACGCTACACTCCCCCCCACTGGGAGTGAGAGCCGCCTTGGCACCTTCGGTAATCCGGACGTGGGATAGGAGCCTTTGAGCTCTGATACCAATGTAATGGATCCAAGGACAAAGTCCTTGGCCAACTAGACAAAAACCGTGGTGCTTGAGGGTCTTTGACCCTCAAGCCATCCCGTTTCACCGCCCACAGTCCCAGGTGATCCTGCACGAGCCACGTGGCTCCTTTGACTTGTTGGCGTGGCACTTCCACGCTACAGTATTGATGCTTGATAAAAATGGTGTGATGTAAAAAATTGCTAGCATTACTCTTTTTAATTTGTTGTGTTATACAAGTAAAAAACAGTGACTAAACATACAATAAAATTCCCTTGTATCCTTTTTTTAGTGCCTGCCTGTCTGACTACCCACTTTCCTTGTTGATACTACTCATTATCCATTGGTTTCAATGACTTATCACCTTGTCCACAAAACTTGAGTACTGACAAGCCGAGGCATCGGTGTCCACTTGAATCTTGAATAGAACCTGGTATTATAGTCATTTTTTTTGGAAGATGGATGAAATAGTTACTATGTTTGTGGATTGTGTCACATTATCAGTGTTTTCCTTTTCCTATTTTTTTATGACATGTGATGACAAATTGAACGAAACAAGTGCAATATCTTCTCCAATGTTCACGTATCAAAGACCAAAACTCATCATGTCGAACATGAATGTCAGAATTAGAGGCCATGTGCTCTGGTTCATAAAGTAGGCAGTTCCTTTTGTCATCAATTTCCATTAGCATACTTGTAAAATGATGGCATCCGGTTGAAAGCGCATTCACAATCCAAAGCATGCAGGTGCATGGTTGAGGTGTCACATTTTATCTCAGCAAAAGGGGTATGCACCAAAATGAGGCCAATGGTAGGTTGCTCCTCATGCCTGCCAGGCATCTCTAGCTTGCAGATATTGGGTGTCAGGTGTCTCATCCAGCATCTCAGTGGCATGCATTCTACAATGGTCGGCCAGCCTAACATTTGGATGCGACTGACCATGTTCCATTCTCTTCATGTTTCCAGCGCATGCGGCCTTAACCATCCGATGAGGCAACCTTCCACTATGGACCATCTCGCATGCCACTGCTTGGTCATCATTCCATCATGGTCTCACTGACCCGCTCCATCGTGTATGTTCAAACTTGTGCTCCTACCATTCGCACCTCATGGCAAACATGTGGACACACTTTTGATCCACCCTCTCCTCACTTTGTCTCTGCAGACCATGATGCCCCTTCTTGTTCTCAACTTGGGTAAGTGTCTCAAGATGAATGTGGATATGGTGGATACTATGGTGCATGTTTCTGCATTCCATACCCAATGGGAGTTGAATGGATTCTCCTCTCTTCCGCTTGTATGTTATGCAAAAAGTGGCAGTCCACTACTCTGACTCAAAGGAGGAACTCCAGGAATGGGTTTCCTAGGATTACACCGATTCGTTCATCTCCAGATCCAAGAGTGCCTTACACCACGCTCTCTTGAGCATGAGAATCATTGTCCCGTGAATTTTTAAGGGGAAAATAGGATTGGGCCATACTTCCCTCCTATTGCAGGTGCATATCTACGTTGGAAAATGCTAGAACATCTGTGGTGACTGGGTTGGACCTACTGTTCAGTGCAAGCATGCTCTTTGACCATCATCTTGTATGGTGCTATATCTTCTTGAGCCTCTTGTTCTTACTTGCTAATGTGCACTGTGGTTCATCTTTCTAGGATCATGCGATGACAATTGGATCCCTCCATCGTTGGACTTCCGAAACACCGTTGAGTTGTGAAAGGGCACTAAGCCCAAGAAGGATCCCTAGAAGAATAGGTCCATCAACTTCCTTGAAGGTAACGCTATTAGAAACATGGACTCCTGCAAGGAGGTAGTGCGGGACTACGTTGTTTCCACAAACATGGGTGTAAGCTTCTTTTGCAGCAAGCCGACACGTGACAAGTTGAGGTGTGCCTAGTGGAGACATGTAGGATGTGCCTTGCAGTTGAAGGTGCATTGGAAAAAAATGACAGGCAATATCACTGACATTCTAATTCAAGGAATGAAACAAGTGCAATTGCACTAGAATCAAGGGTGAATCATACAGAAAGGCTATATGGGTGCTACAGCATGTTAAGCCCACCGTGATAAATGATTTTTGCACTTCGTCCAAGGCTTTGAGGCAAATTGTTGAAGCGCATATTGGAGAGCATCCTGCCTAGCATGCCATGCATCACGTTGCAAAGAAGGTTTTTGTAAAGCTCATGGAAGAGAAGAGCTACTAGTGGGTTCCCTTCACTGCCTACATCAATGATGTATTCATATTCACCATAACATGTACTTTTTTTTTCTTCCCTTCCTTTTGAAATAACGTGTATGAGTCCTTATGTGATGCTTTTACAAGTTGTATGCAGTTGAAGAAGATTGATTTCAACACTGTGGTATACGTCGAGCAAGATCGCGAACGACTGTTTTGTTACGCGTTTTTGGCACTTGGTAAAAGTCAAAATGGATGTTCATATGTGCGCCTTCAGATGTGTTTGGATGGAAGTTTCTTGAAAAGTTGCTTCAAGAATGTGTTACTGCTAACGTAGTACTTGGACGCAAATAACCAGGCCGTGTCCATGGCATGTGCACTTTGTCCCCAGGATGACAAGGAGAATTGGCTTTAATCCTGGTAGGACGTGGCGTACCTACCCTACAACACAACAAGAGGGGACGGCAGTAATAATCGACAGGGATGTTGGACTCATTGTTGTTGTGAAGCATGAGCTTCTCGACACACTTCACATGTCCTGTGGACAACAATTATGGGAAAATGTCAAGACAGAGACTGGTACAATAGCCCCACACATAACATGAAAGCTGGATCATGCTTTCACCCTACACAAGTTTGACCGGGCTCTGGACAGGCTCAAGCGAATGCCAGAACTACCTCTTTGGGGGTTATGGGAAGCCCGAGGCCGCCCATGAAGTATTTGTTACGCATGAAGAGTCCAGTGTAGCGTGGAAGATACATGACTTCAAACGCCATGGAATTGCTACATGCTCAATTGATGGAAATCCGGCACCTCTATAGATCTCATTACTTTGCAAAAAGATGTCTGTTTTAAAATAATCTCTTTGCTCAATCCATGCGTGTAGTGCACAACCATGAGTCCCGCTACACGGTAGTACAGCATGACTCATGGGGTGACACATTGCACCACTATACAAAACGCACAAAGGAGTACCGTGTACTAAGCCATGGCAGGGTCGTGGGCACGGTGACAGGCCTGGAAGGACAGGAGGTGGATGAAAACACCAAAACCTGCATGTTTGGCCAGTGGAAGGAGTGCTGGTATCCGTGCCAGTACGCGGTAGCACTCATGCTCAGCGTAGGTGTGAACCCGCGAATCTATACAAGCGGCCATGCTGGTGATGGTGTAAACGCTGCTGGGAGCAATGTTTCAAGCAAGGCTGGTGGAGGTGATTCAAGTAGAGCAGCTATAGGATCTACATGTGATACATGAGCACGATTTACAAGCCATGTTGCGGATGGTGTACGTGGTGGTGTTGGAGAGGATGTGAGTACGGCAGATGGTGGTGTAGAGGGTGTGAAAACCATGACATCATGTGCAGATAACCCAGAGGATGTCGATCACACCTCTGATTCATCATGGAGTGCGTCCTCAGAGGAGGAGGCGGATTACACATACTGAGTTGGAGGAGGAGGAATGGGAGTCCTCCTCTAAGGAAAACAAGGAGTAGAATTCCTCATTAGACTTGTCAAAACAGGAGAGAAAGAGAGAGTGGTGCCTAAGGTTGTCTTGTGGTTGAATGGGGGATGGATGTGTACCATGGTAATCAGGCCACATACATACCTTCATGTTGGTGCTTGTATTGCATATCTTTGTGTTTGTGCCGCATTTATCATCCATGTTATTCTTTTTCATAGGGTCCATTTGGTTTGTACTATGTTAAGGTTTGCCAAGCAACATCTTCTATGGTTTCCTGAGAGGAGGGAGTATGAGAAACACGTTAGTGTGGAGGCTATGAGTCACACAACACGTGGTCCATTCTATGAAGCCGTCCAATATTAAATAGTATATACTGTGAGTGGCCAGACTCTGTGGGAGATACTTGGAAGACATTTGTCAGATCACCCGTGGCCAATCCGTGTTGTGGTCTTTGTATGTTTCCATTGGTCGGTTACTGAGTTCTCTAGCTCTTGGGACTAAAGTTCTTGTGAGTTCATTTCCTACATGCACGGCCTACACATGTATGGACAGGTGTGGACCAGCCAAGGGTACTTGACTCCAGTCTTCTTTCCAATGTATTTCAATATTTCTATGCCTTTTCTGTTTTCAGTACAGATTCGTACTTACTACATGTTACACCACATGAATCTCGTTTCTCATTGCATAATGAAGCTTAGATGTCAATATTGAGATACTTTTGTACAATTGTAATTAATCCATATCCATCCTCTATAGTGATGTGTTCTAAACACAAGTCAGTATGTAGTGATGTTTGTTTCTTATTGCATAATGAACCTCCCTAAAGAACGAATATGGTACAATTTGTAATGTATGTACTTTGAATATTCACACTTCAACATTGAAATGGTACATAGTGAATAGCGGGTAACACATGTACCATTGATGGCTACAAAGGATTGGGGAACTATGTATTTTCCATATATAATTGTCCAACTATAGGAGCACATTCATGTAACTATTACATCAGGTGGTCGGTCACCAAGGCATCACCAAAGCAACATGGCTTCATAGCATAAAAGCACACAACATAGGTACCGGCAGGGGGTAGTCAGAAAAGTTGAAAATTCATGGAAAGTTTTTCATGAAAAGATTAGGGTTGCACAAAGTTCATAACATGATAAACTACTGACAATAAACATCATCTTCAATTGTCTAACATAACCAGTAGTGTGGTAATGTTTCAACTCCATGGCTCACACAACCCATAGTCGTTAGGTGGACAACAAGTGGGCATGCAAAATCAAACTATCCAGCATATGGTCTCGGGTCCGCATGGGTCGTTCACCCATTTTGGGGTGTCCTCCGTTACCATCCAAGATTCCCGAAGACCCTTGATCCTAGCCCATACCTCCCTCGCCTGACAAGGAGTGAGTGTTGGTGGCATGGGGTTGGTTTGCATGCCTCCACATGCCTCAAATTCATCCCTGCATATAGCCCAACCAGTCTTAGTCCATGGGATGCCATTTTTTGTGTCCGTTGGTGTCCCCTGATTATGTCCATTCGTAATTTGATGCGACACTTGTTTGGAACCATGGTTTGATGGTTGAACTGCAATGGGTAGGGAGATGGAAGTCGCCTGAACCTGCAAAAAAGAGGTCGGACATTGACCAACGGCCTTATGCACATAGACTCGGTGCGAAGTCCGCATGGCAAGGAGTTTGGCGTAAGGCTCTACAGACTTGGTGACTCAGACCAGATTTAAATCTGCCACAGCTCCGGACAGGATGGGGGAGGTATGGTTAATCATGTCCTTTTTGTACAATCTATAACATGTGTATGGCAGAAGCGTGCATGTGTATATCCCAAAGGGTTAGGTAGATCCAAGCATACTTGAGTCCACACATACATGTGTGTACACTACGTAAGAACTTTTCATGTGATTTTTTTATGGAGCAATAATCGGATAAACTCAATGAAAATAATGCCCAGCCCTTTTATTCTATTGTAGATTATTTAGGAGATGATTTAACTACACAATGTTTGCTAACAATCCAATCCGGGCACATTGGGAAGGTATTGTGTTACTATGGCAACGAGGGAGTCATTGATATCAGTTGTTGAGTGGGGGGAATCTCTCGATACCCATTGACAGATCCCCCCTCCCCCAAACACCAAAAGCTTATTAGGGGAGTGTACATGGGAGTGTATGTGCTGCACTTACTGAAACATACACAAGAATATTCGCAAATGTAATTTCTACAAAACATCGCTCAGCGTAACACAAATGTGTATTTTTTTGTACACCCCCCCCATATACTGCCCAATACACTGGCCTGATACAAGTTTTATTTTTGGGTGAGGGGGGATGGTTGCTCCACATCTGTCAAACCCATCCCCCACCCCCCTCTGAAACACTGAAAGTGTATTGGGGGAGTGTACCTGGTAGCGTATGTGGTGCACGTGCTGATAAATACACAAGTGTATGTGCAAATGTAATGTCTACAAAACATTTTGTAGCATAATACACTTGTGTATTTTTCTATACAACCCTCCAANGGGGGGGGGGGGGGGGGGGGTCGCTTGATATCTGTCGCACCCATCCCTCACCCCTCCCCTCCCAAACACCGAAAGTGTATTGGAGGAGTGTATCTGGCAGTGTTTGCCTTGCACGTGCTTAAAAATGCGCAAGTGTATTCACAAATGTGATGTATACGAAATATATCTTAGCGTAATACACTTGTGTATCTTTCTACACACCCCTCTCATACACTGTCCAATACATTGGCCTGATTCACTTTTACTTTTGGGGGGAGGAGAGAGAGTCTCTCGATATCTGTCGAATCCATCCTCCACCACCCCCCCCCCAACACCGAAAGTGTATCGGGGGAGTGTATGTGGAAGTGTATATGGTACACGTACTGAAAAATACACAGGTGTATTTGTAGATGTTATTTCTACAAAAAATCTCTCAGCGTAATACACTTGTGTTTTTTTCTATACACCCCTCTAATACACTGCCCACTACACGGGCCTGATACACGTTCACTTTTGGAGGGGAGGGGGGAGGGTCACTCAGTATTCGTCAAACCCATCCCCCACCCCCCCTCCCAAATACTGAAAGTGTATTAAGAGAGTGTATCTAAGCGTGTATGTGGTGCACGTGCTGAAAAATACACAAGTGTAGATGTAAATGTTATTTCTACAAAATAGCTCTTATTGTAATACACTTGTGTTTTTTTCTATACACCCCTCTCATACACTACCGTACTGCTTTTTGATTTTGATGTTAAATAATCATTAAGGGACGACGAATTCATTTGTTCGGCTACGAGTAGAAAATTGTTGGGCTTAAAACGAATACCATATATTAATTGGTCATGTGAGGTCGAGACAGTTTTGTTAGTTGTCATTCTATACACTGTGATCGGTGTTCTAGCACTTTGTTTTGGAACGTCGGTCATGTTTGCTGATTTTGCTCCGCTTGTCGCGAAGTTTACTTGGTCGTTGGTCGTGAGATCGTGCGTACGGGTGTGGATCATGGAAAGGGACAATTCCTCTTAGTGAGAAATAGACACGAGACATAGACTCTGGCAGAAAAAGAGCACACCGATTAGACAACAACGTCTTCGTCCTCGTACCCCTGCATCTCAGGCTCGGGCATGAAGCTAACGTAGTCCTTTGCAGCTGCGGACTGGAAATCTGGGTCGTAGACCTTGGTAAATCCACTAGCTCTCCATGCATTCCGGACTAGCTGACTATTCACACGCAAGTGACCCCACCCGCGCATCATCCATTCGACAGACGCGTCCTTGATGTGACGCATGCCCAAATTCACGGTGTCGCTGTCCGCGAGGCGTTCACCCACCCATGAACTGTACGCGGTGGAGACCTCGGCCTTGAAAGGACGTTGGAGTCTGACATCTGCCGGCTGCAGCTTCGAGGTACATCCGGCGGGGATGTAGACCAAGATGACCCATGGGAAGCGCTCGGCAACCCATGCCTTGAATGACTCCGAGGCGTGCGGGTGCCACGCGTCAAGGACGAGGAGGAGGCGTGCATGATCGGTCGACAGACGCTGTTCCTTACACTTGGCGATGAAGTAGGGCTCCAGGATCATCGAGAACCACTCCTTGGTGGTCTCCACGCTGGCCCAGTGGTTTGGGGTGTGGGTGAAGTGCCACCCGAGGTTCTTGAGGGAGAAGTCGGAGTTCTCGCCACGTGGGTGACAAGCGTTGGTTTTACCGGTCCAAATGACCTGAAGTGGCAGCACCTCGCCGTCGAGGGAAGAAGCAACAAGCGCCGTGACTTGGCGCTTGTCCTCCTTCCCACACACCTTAACCTCCGCTGATCCCTTGGGAGCGTAGGTGTATCGAGGGGCTGGGACGAGCTGGACTCCTATATGATCCGCGTTCACGACGAAAAAGTTGTTGATTTTGTTGAGGCTGATGAGAAACGCCGCGTGCTTAAACATAGATTCGGCGCGCGCTTCCCAGTCGACTGGATGCTTCTGCGATGCTGTCATACCGCAACGCCATGACCACTGGAGTTCATCGGCAACGAACTTCCGACACCAGCTGCGGCAAAACAGTTCGTCGACGTTACGGCCGTCGATCTGGAGGACACCTCGCTCTCTCAAGATGCCATGCACCTTCTCGTGGATGGTGATGCTCGACAATGGTGTGCCGGCCTGACGCATCCGGACGAGCATGCGGGTAATCTCATTTTTTAGCTCCGGATGCTCAGAGAAGTAGGATCGCCGCCCGCGACTCCCCTGCACCCTTGATGTCATCTTTGAAGCTTCTTCGATCGGCGCCGAAGGAGAGCTCGATAGCGCTGGAACGTAGATGGATCGCAGACGTTGAGTCCCAGTCTTGTACTAACCACGAACGGTCGACGGAGCCAGCTTCTCGTAAATCGATGGCTGGTGCGGCAGGCGGTAGTGTTGACGGAGGTGGTGTGTCGCCTTGACAACACTGCCGCACCGAATGACAGAAGCATGGATGATGGGCACGTGTCCGAGCCCATACCAATCCATGTACTTCCCGCGCTTCCCAGTTGACTCTGTGCTGGATGATGAGGATGGTGCAGGAGGTGCAGGCGGGAGCTCGAGCGCATTGTTGATTCCGTCAGCAACAATGGCGGCAGCATCTATGACACAGTCGTCTGCGAGTTCTTCCATGAGCGCTTGCACCACGGCGCGTTCAACCGCGTCTCGACGATCGTCTGGAATGCGGCTGTCATCCTGACTCGAGGGGTCTCCCACGTCAGATGCTGATTCGGCCTCGTCGGCTGCGTCATTGCATGACTCTGCTTCCTTGTCGTCATCGCTTGGTGCCTCGTCAGCTTCGTCAGCGTCAGACTCGGGATCGAAAAAGATCACGCGTCTTCCCCTGCGGCGAGGGAGACGTTCATGGGCGCTCTCATGAGGATCTCTATGGCCTGTGCCCGTGGTTGTAGGCACGGTAGACTTGGAAGGTGTAACGGATGGTGGAAGCACCATGACGTGCTTCCTTGGCCTGCCAGGACCACGTCATGTCCTCTGTGGTGCAGCGGGCTTTGGAGCTGCCAGCGCACGTGCAACACGCTCTCGATGCTCTTCTGGAGTCACCTTGCCGAAGAAAGCCTCGAGGGTCGCCATGTTGTTCGTTGACTGGATAGACACGAAATCTAGCAATGCATCGTCGAGCCTGGCACAACTCCTATAGGCTACATGAGGAAGGTGTCATGACGCGACACGACACGACATCTGCGACACGACTAAAGCCAACGACGAAATCAAAACTCCAACGGTCGACGCGCGACTAGCGACCTTATGTACATTCCGTTCTCGGATTCAGAGTTTCGAATGTACGCGGACCGTCGCTTGACGAGAGTCAAGACCGCTCTCTCAGGAAATTAGTTTTCCATACAAGACGAATTCAAAACAACATAAGCAACCAATTTTGTCCCAAATCAAATACCATGTAATGATTATAAAAGAGGGAGAATCATGAATACATGACGTAAATTATTTCAAAAGGCAAAATCAAAAAGCAGTAGGGCACCGATGACACTGGCCTGATACACTTTTACCTTTTGGTGGGGGGAGGGGGTCTTTCGATATCCGTCGAACCCATCCCCCACCCCCCCTCCAAACACCAAAAGTGTATTGGGGGAGTGTATCTGGAAGTGAATGTGGTGCACGTGTTGAGAAATACACAAGTATATTCGCAAATTTTATGTCTATGAAATATCTCTTAGCGGAATATACTTGTGTATTCTTCTATACACCCCTCCCATACACTGCCCAATACATGGGCATGATACAATTTTACCTTTTGGGGGGGAGGGGGGGGAGGTTGCTTGATGTATGTCGCACCCATCCCTCACACCCCCCCTCCCAAAATCCAAAAGTATATTGGGGAAGTGTATTTGGTAGTGTCTGTGGTGCACATGCTAAAAAGTACACGAGTGTATTTGCAAATATTATGTGTACAAAACATCTGTTTGCAAAACACACTTGTGTCTTCTTCTATTCACCCCTCTCATGCATTGCCCAATACACTAGCCGGATACACTTTCAATTTGGGGGGAGGGGGGAGAAGGTCTCTTGATATCCGTCAAACCCACCCCTCACCATCCCCCCGCCTCCAACACCGAATATGTATTGGGGGGGTGTATGCGGGAGTGTATGTGGTACACGCACTGAAAAATACACAAGTGTATTCGCAGATGTTACTTCTACAAAAAAAAAGCTCTTAGCGTAATACACTTGTGTTTTTCTCTATACACCCCTCTCATACACTGCCCAATACACGGGCCTGATACACTTTTGCCTTTTGGTGGGGGGAAGGGTCGCTCGATATTCGTCAAACCCATCCCCCACCCCCACCCTCCCAAACACCAAAAGTGTATTGGAGTGTATCTGGGAGTCTATCGGGTGTACGTACTGAAAAATATACAAGTATATTCACAAAGTTTATTTCTACAAAACATATCCTTGCGTAGTATTCTAGTGTATTTTTCTATACACCCCTCTCATACACTGCCCAATCCACTGGCCTGATACACTTTTACCTCTTGGGGGGGGGAGGGTCTCTCGAGATCTGTCGAACCCATCCCCCAACCCCCCCTCCAATACCAAAAGTGTAAAGGAGGAGTGTACGTGGGAGTGTATGTTGTACACTTCCTGAAAAATAAACAAGTATATTCGTAAATGTTATTTCTAGAAAACATCTCTCAACGTAGTACACTTATGTTTTTTCTATGCACCCCTTACATGCACTGCTCAATGCATGGGTCTGATACACTTTTACCTTTTGAGGTGGAGGGTCGCTCGATACTCGTCGAACCAATCCCCCACCCACCCTCCCAAACACAAAAGGGGAAAGGGGGAGTATATCTAGCAATTTATGTGGTGCACATGCTGAAAAGTACACAAGTGTATTCGCAGATTTTGTTTCTATGAAGCATCTCTTAGCGTAGTACACTTGTGTATTTCTCTATACATCCCTCTCGTTCACCTGCCACTACACTGGCTTGATACACTTACTTGTTTTGGGAGGGGAGGGTCTCTCGATATCCGTCGAACCCATCCCCTAACACCCCCCCTCCCCTAACACCGATAGTGTAAATGGGGAGTGTACTCGCAATGGGAGTGTATGTGGTGTAAGTGCTGAAAAATACACAAGTTTATTCGCAAATGTTGTTTCTATAAACATCTCTTAGTTTGATACATATGTGTTTTTTTATACACCCCTCTCATACACTTCCCAACACATGGGCCTGATACGTTTTTTCTTTTGGGGGCAGGGTGTTGCTTGACATCCATCGAACCCATCCCAACCCCTCCCAAACACCGAAGGTGTATTGGGGGAGTGTATCCGTGAGTGTATGTGGTGCACGTGCTACAAAATACACAATTGTACTCGCAAATGTTCTTTCTACAAAACATCTCTTAGCGTTATATACTTGTGTACTCTTCTATACACCCCTCTCATACACTACACATTGAACGAGCCTGATACACTTTTACCTTTCGGGGGGAGGAGGGTCTCTCAATATCCGACGAACCCACCCCCCCCCCAAACACCAAAAGTGTATTGGGGGAGTGTATGCGGGAGTGTATGTGGTGCACGTGCTGAAAAATACACAATTGTTTTTCCAAAAAATAAAACCCAAAACCCTGGAATATGAGTTTGGGTGGGTTTTGGTTCCACCGAGTTCCATGTCCAGAAGTAGATGTGTCTATTCGTTTCACTAGTAGCACGTTTCAAGAAGTAAGTGCAAATGTATATCTTCTCCACCGAATTGTAAATGGAGTTGTGAAAGAGTGAACCATAAGTTTTATTCGGTGTCAAACTCTTAATTTCAATACTTTTGAGAACATTCGTGTGTTTAAACATAAAGTTACAGTCTTATATCTGAAATAGAAATTGAAATTTCAACTGTGCCATAACTTCCACGAAGGCACCATGAAACTTCTAGAGGCACACATTTGACGTGTAGACTGTATGAAGAGTTCATTTTTTGGGGTGATTCACAATAAATGGGATGGGGTTCATGCTTGGCATACGCCTTTCCAAGTTCCATGCAGTGTGTTCAAGGGTTAATGGAGATGTGGTCCATAATGGATCCTCTGTACTCAATGCCCTGCTACGTGCTACACAATGCTCCCATTCCTCCTTTACTGTGACACATGCCCCATGTGCCTCCATGGGGTCTATGTAAGGAGTGTCCCATCCTTGATGTCCTCCCTCCTCATTCTTCCATCCACCATTCGCCATGTCATGCCGACCATTGGAGGGGGGTGAATCATAGTTTTATCATAAAGTGAACAAGCTGAAGTTAACCAGAGTAAAAAACTACGTACGCAACAAAATAGCCATTCACAGTACAAAACCATTGCATTTGACCAGTTTTATGATCAACTGGTGCATCCTAGAGGTCAAAGTTTCTAGTGCAAACCACGCCCAAGCTGTCCTGGTATGGGTAGGAAAATGCACCTACCATCGATCACATATGTAACGCCACAGTGCAATATGGCTTGAACAGGTCCTGGCCTATGGGGCGATGGATGGGATGAATTGAGGGTCGGAGACCCTCAAGTGTCGCGATTTAGGCCCTGTGGGCCAAGTTTCACATTCATTTGCTACATTTGATGACAACAGCCCAGTGGTTCCACACCTAGTGTAGACACTGAGGGCGGGTCCATTTTTGTGTGGGACGAATGTGCCAAGTGGCGATGGATGGAGTGATCTGAGGGTCAGAGACCATGAATTACAACAGTTTCGGCCTAGTGGGCCAAGCTTCCCGTCCACTTGCTAAAGCATGACACAAGTGAGTGACGCGCGACAAGCCACGTATTGTGTAGGTAGTAGCAAGATGCCAACACAAGCTCTCTACCATGAGAAGGTGGTTCACAAGGCAACCATGGCGACAGGAGAGACAATGAATTGGTCAAAAACCTAGTGAAACCACGAGAGACAATAGTAACTTGGGTCACGGGCTATCGAGCTCTTAGCAACCGGTTAACAGAGCCACCAACTCCAGTGGCTCAAAGTGGGGCCCGGCCGCCACCCAAGATCAAACCAAACTGGTCGGCATAAAGCCGCCGTGGTTTCTCACAATTTAGAGCGGCCGAGAGTGTGGCCTCGTAGGATCAACAACCTAGTGCTCTAAACTACAAAACTAGAATGCACATGAACCACATAGAGAACCACATCGACCACAAGCACATGTGGATGCATGCATCTCCCATGTATTTCTCTCATGGTTCAGCCAAGTGAAAACTAATCACAACATGCTGAAAACAACAAAAATGCTCTCAGATAAAACTGGACATGACTGGGCTCGCGCCAATCTTATACCCGACTGAGGCGCCAATAATGCGTGGCCCGCAACATGTGCACCTTGAGCTTCATGTCAGCCTAGTCACCTGTAGTGATGATGGGTGTGAGTGGATGTAGTCAAGAGGTCACTTGCGTATCTCACAGTCACAACCAACACTCCCCCATGATCCACATACAAACAGTCCACACACAACATAGAGAGCAACGGTATAGGCAACAAACAACGAGTGGTCACATCAACCAGGGGCATCGCGTGCATGTAACAAACCAATTGCATGCACGACAGCCTTGAATACTCCACTGCTAAGAGCTTTGGTGGGAAAGTCTGCACGCTGCTGACGAGTGTCAACCCAGACAACCTGAACTTCTCCTGTGGAAGTGTGCTTGCGAATGAAGTGATGCTCAATGTTGATGGTCGTTGTGCGTGAGTGATGCATGCCACCATGCTCAGCGATTGCCTTGGTGCTTTTATTGTCGCAGCATAGTGTGATGCGGCGAATGGGCACACGAAGCTGTTGCAGTAGGTGAGCTCGCGCCAATCTTGCACCCGGTTGGGGCGCAAATGATGTGTGGCTCGCAACGTGTGCGCATTGAGCTTCATGTCAACTTAGTCACTTGCATTGACGGTGTGTGTGAATTGATGAAGTCACGAGGTCACTTGCGTGTCTGATAGTCACAACCAACATATTTGGCATACTGGTTGTGTAAACCGTGGATCAGGGCATCTAATGATTGGAAACAAGGTGTGCACGCGTGCTTGCGTGGCATGCCATGTAGCAGAAAGGGAGCACAAGTATGTAAAAAAAGTTCCAATGAAGGGTCATTACATGCATGTTTCGCGTTGTTCAAGTGACACATCCACCACTGGAGTCATCTTCTGTAATTTGGCTAGTGCATGCTTATTTTCTTAATGGTGTGCAAACGAGGCACCGCTGTGAAAAAGGCCGAGAACGCAGACCCCCTTGTCCCAAAGTGGGCAACGAGGTCGTCTTCCGCGAAAAAATGGACATTATTTTTATTAAGATCAAAAACGTGGATAAACTGCACATGGTTTTGAAAAAAGGTGGGTAAAATCAAACCGGCCCCTTAAACACCTAAAGAGAATAGGGAGTGTAGCATTATACCCACTAATCGTGAAACTAGTCTATAGACTACCAAATTTATACGAAGAAGGGAAATGATGGTGTAACGGAATGGTGGGAACCCTTGGCCAACTAGGCCAAAATCGCGGTGCTCGAGGGTCTCCAACCCTCAAGCCATCCCGTCCGCCCGCCCACAGACTAGGGACCCCGTACGAGCCACGTCGGACCGGCCGCGCGCTACACTCCCCCCGATAGGAGTGAGCCGCCCTCGGCGTCCGCACGTCGGACTCGAACCCCGGCGCTCTAATACGGATGTAACGGAACGGTCGGAACCATTGGCCAACTAGGCCAAAACCGCGGTGCTTGAGGGTCTCCAACCCTCAAGCCATCCTGTCCGCCCGCCCACAGGCCAGGGACCCCGTGCAAGCCACGTCGGACCGGCTGCGCGCAAATGGAAAATCTATGCAACAGGTTGGGGCAGCAGCGTTGTTGATGCAGCGTGCGGGCTTCCACGCTCGTTGCTTAAGTCAGCTGCCCCCTCAGTCTGCTGCTCTAGAGTCTAAGTCTGGAAGCTCCGGCTTTTGTTACTCAGAAATGCGCGCGCCAGAGTTAGCGCCAGAAAGCAGCTGAAAACTGATAGTAACTGAATAGGAATGAAGAATGAACAGCAATGGGGGACCCCTCCAAGTTCTAGCCCCCCCCCCCCAGGTTTGTATAGCTTGTTACTCAGTTCATCAGCCAATCAGAAAATAGCTAATTTCAGGCTGGCAGGTTTTCTCGGTGAGGCCTGCCAGACGGATATAGCCCAAAACCCAGGCGTTGTCCGTTTTGGTTGAAAACTGGATCATACCCTAACACGGACGCTGCAAACGCAGCCGTGCGGTCAGAATCAGCTAGAAAAATAGTAGCGAGGAGTTATGGCATCCTGAACCAGGCAGTGCCTAAGACGGTTTATGCTGCCGAACAAGGCCATGCAGCATGCAACAGGGACCCTAGGCAGCGCATGACGACACAGGCATGACAGGACGCGCTGGACGCATGTAGACAGCGACTGCGGTGGCAGTGACAGCCGGCAGCGCGACCGCCGAGGAGGCCTACCGATGGAGCTGAACACGTTGCTGCAGAGAGGAGGCTCCAGCGAACTGCGAGACGACCTCAGCGTGCGTCGGCTCCACCGGATGACACTCCATCAGCGTCGAGTCTCGCCGTCAGTCATCTGCACGCCGATGTACACAAGCCGGGAGGACACAACAGAGACAATGAGCGCAAAAACCAACACGCGCTACAGATGGCCAATTGTACACAACAAGTTATGCAATGTTGTGGGAACGTAGAAAACACGTGAGAGTGCCACTATGCATAAATGATACTCTGGATGTCCAATGTAGGAAAATAAATGAATAAGAACAGCTTTACTACTAGAAGCTATGAAATTACGTCATATTGCGACGACAAGATCAAAACAACACCTTACGTAGCGGCTCTTGTACTTCTCTAAACGAAGAAGTGCAGATGAGGGCCCGTAATTTGCTTTTTAAGAACATTCTTTCCATGAAGGTAATGTTTTCAATAAAGAAGAAACTTATGATTTGTTCCGGACATGACGTCTACGTTTTATCATATCAACTTCTAAGCGAATCTGTGTGCCATGTAGAATTTGTATTGTACCTTAGCTACAAGGGCGGAATGACCAGACATCCCTCGTTTCGGACAATAAGCCCGATCCCCCCCTCGCTCGGAACAATAAGCTCCATCCGCCCTTTTGTGAGAACAATAAGCCTAATCCGCCCCATGTCGGAACACTAAGCTTGATCCACCCCTTCTACACGGACGCGAGTTTGCAGGCGTAGAATATCAACAGAATGCCCCTTTCGTTTGTCAAAAGACAGCATGTCGACGACGCATGGATGCGGCGTCGACATGCTGACATCACAATTTTTTGACCCAATCATCACAAACTCCTTACTAGTAGGGTTTGTGATTTTTCTTTAGTGGGTTGTAAGGAGTTTGCATGGGGGGTCCGAAACCCCCAATGCGTTAAAGGGAAACCTACTGGGCTTCGTTGCCGCGGAGCCCAGCAAGTGCAAGCGCAAAAAAAAAAACTTTATAACCTCGGGTTTGATTAAGGGGGTGGGTTTTTTCTGTAGTTTGTATTTCAAACAAGGGCATAAAGTTGAGAAAGATGTAAAATAAAACAAGCAGGGGTTTTCCACTCCCTATTCATGGAGTGGGGATTCCTAGAGACGCCCGTCGGCCGGCATCCCTGCCGAAGTCTCCCCCCC
>SZWC01018970.1:4875-16212 GCA_023375785.1 Penium margaritaceum | reverse complement strand
CCCCCCCCCCCCCTCCCCCCCCCAACCCCCCACCACACCACCCCCGCCTCTCGGTAGCCCATCGGCCGCCCGTACCATTGCAGCCCTCAATTTTGAGGGCCTCGATCGGCGGGCAGGTGTGTGGGAAAGTGGGTTGCGAGAGCCGGAGGGGGTACGGGGGGAGGGGGAGGCGATTGAAGAAGCGCCGAACGACGGTCATCGGCCGGCAATCTCCCTCCCCCCCCACCCCTTGATACTATCGTGGCCCTCCATCACGACTGCAGCAATAGAGGGCCGCATTCTATAAGGCATGCTCGCTTTCGCCATGCTTAAGCAGCGACATGCATCATTGTTTGAGCAGGGGGGGGGGCGGATAGGGCCTATTATTTCCGGAAAGGGGTGGATGGAGCTTATTGTTCCAATGGAAGGGTATATGAGTTATTTTCTTCCCACATAGGCGCAAATGAGATTTATTGTTACAACGTAGGGGTATATGAGGGTCATGTGTAACAAAACTGGGGAGAATGGGCATTTTCACTGCAGCTTCAAGGCCACAAACTAAAACAGGGAAAGGGACATCTCGGAACCGGGAACACCTCCACGATATCTGGATACAGTTGTTGAATCGCGTTTTGGACGGCGATCGCCACCCAGGCCCCAGCGCATTGCCGATCGGATGACCCCCTGGCGATGGTGAATACTGCATCAACTGTCTCTTAAGGTCCTCGTCTGTCCGATTCAAAAAATTTCTGTCTTGTGTTCGAACGTGCATGCTGTAAAACGAAAATGGTTCACTCGGTTTCAAAGGAGGAACACCTAGATCCTAGATCCCAGTCAAATCGATCGGAATGCAGGAATTTGTTCGAGTGGATCCCATCACAATTCTGATATGGTCATCTACTGAGACATTAGCACCAAGAACCCAGATCCACGTGCTTGACAGTGTTACAGCTCTCTCCGGAACAGAATTTCGGTGAAATGGTATACTGCAACAACAAGCTTCTACAAAGTATCCAAATGGGATCTTCACAGACCTTTGGAATTCAACAGCTGTTTCTTCTGTCCAGGTTATACGACCGAAGACCTGAGATTGTGCGCTCTCGAACCGCGCGTTCGAGGTGGTCAATGGATGACGGCACAGAACGGCGAGCAGGCTGTCCGCCCAGAAAACGGCATAGGATAGATGGCGACAAGTCTTCACCTGGATAGTGTACGGATCGAAAGCGCTTTAAAGCCTGAAAAGTTCCTCGTTCATGGAGAAAATCCAAGGTTGTGAAAAGCGAGTCTGGGGTACTGTTCATAATTGTCCGCCTCCCCAGCCACCAGCTCTCCGCGAATTTCGCGGAGACCTGGTGACTGAGAAGGTCACAACTAGAACCCCCCGCCAACATTTATTGGTACCCCGCACTTTCCTTCAAAGTTTTCGTCAGAAGGACTTCAAACCAAGTTAGCTGAACTAGGTTTGAAAAGCTACCCAGCGTGGCAATCTGATTTCTTGCCACGAGGCCAATTCTGGTCACCGACGAATAAGAACAATGTGCATTTACTGCTTTCGTCACTAACAAAGTGAGGAATGTCACTTGGTTCGAACGAAACAAAAGCAGGCTCCGCAAATTGTCGACGATACTAAGAGCCTATACATTTTGTTTCTGGAAAAAAATCCATTTTGTATCTGAACAAAGACGGTTTCTCTCTCTTGTGCAGAACGCGATGAGTATCCTCTTTCTGCAAAACAAATTTTCTCACGATGCTGCTTCGCACTTTCCATGATTACGTTGGCTATAATTGCTTTACAACAAGGTAACTTGCTCATGTCTCGAGAGGCATGCCGACGCAAGCGACTAGGTTCCAAGAAGGCTCGGCAACAAGTACCGCATGATGGAGGCCCCTCAGCCGCCTGCATAAACGAACGTGCATTATTGCTTCAAATGGCCCTTAGCACATACAGAGAAAACCTGGCTCAAAGAGCATCGCCATCTATCAGCCAAAGTTTTGACTCACATTTTTCTTAAAATACCCGACAAATATGTCACAAAATTTAAAGGAAAAATGTTCTTTCCAAACCCACCTCGTAACATTCCAAGGTTGTGCGTTTTATCAAAAGATCGTGCACATCCCATGCTGCACGGTAGCAAGGCCACAGAGGTGTAAAAACAAAGGAAGTGTTCTAACTCAACCTTTTTTTCCACTAACAAAATCATTTCCGACTAAATCAGCAAATGACCAGATATCTGGCTAAAACAAAGGAAGTCAACAATTGATGGACCATTTTTTTGAGTCAGCTATGGCGTTGCGAAAAAGCGCCCAAATACATAATACATACTATTTGAACCCATTCCCCAAGCCTCAACTTGATATTGAACAAAAGATAGCCACCTTGTTCAGATTAGTCATTATTCTTGATAAACGCCAAAAACAGTTCAGAAGATACTTATGGAAAAATAACAATGACATGATCATAAATCCGATTCTAATAAATCAATGTATAATACGTTTCCTGCACTGAAATGTTCAAAGATGAATACAAGTCATACGTCACAATGAAAAATCAATCATGAAATAAAAAAGCTAAGGAAAAAAAGGAAAGTTAAAAAAAATATTATAAAAAAATCATAAGAATGAAGAATCACGTACATTATCATCAATGATAGTTAAAACAAGGAATACTAAAGATAGGAAAAATTCCATAATATTTTTGCACTATCGACATGCATTCAACCTACACAAGAATCTCCTTATATGTTTGTCAAGGAATCAAACCCTAGACTCAAATAATGACGGATAAAGCTACATTATTCGTAACTCATGTTTATCATTCCATATTCAATTACTTTTGAAAACAACCACACCAATCGGTGGTATACAATTAATAATGTATCATATAATTTGACATCAATGTAATGTTGAAGTTTCATGTGTGTTTCATCATGGTGAACACGATTATTTTCTAATAACTAAAGAACCATTTATAGAGCGATTATTTATTGATATGGGGAGGGGTTTTATGTTTGGTTTGCATTTTTAATCCATGACTTGATATGCCTTGAATAGGAAGATGTATGGTCTCAATATCACAAGGCTCAACATTTGACCACGTCAAATGAAAGGCCAATAAAAATTGATAAGCAAACGTTAGGTTTGAAATGTGAATTTCATGATATGAAAAATCATTCTCTTACATAGAATAAACAGAAACAAGATTCATCACTCAATCACGTCCTTACTAAAAAGGATCCGTCATAATCAAGGAACTACATTCTTTTACACTATCCTCAACTAGTGGTTCATGTTACTCATGAGGAATGGCTGAGAACCCAAATATCACGTTTGTTTTTTTCTTTAAGCGCATATAGTAGATAAATAAGCTATCTCAATTCTAGTTTCAAAGAAGGGTTGCGTATTAAATGTTATGTTACTCAAAATAAAGAAGTCTCTAAGTTGATTACAAATGTGACAACATGGTTTCACAACATTTTATTCATTCCACTCATAACAATGATTGGAAATTCAAAATTAAAGAAACATCCGTTTTCTAGAGTGGTTGCAAGAATATACATTCATTAATGTTTTTTCAATCATTTCACATGAAGACCAAAAAACTATACTAACCATAAATTACACTATGTGTCAATTTGTAAAAGGTGGATTTAAATGTGAAATCACAAGGCTTAGATGGTGGAAATTAAAATTATTGTTTCAAACCATTGATAACATGCATAACAACATGAAGAGTTTATTTAAATAGCTACAAAGATGTAAACTAAGAAGGCACCATCCCTTGATGTCTTCAAACTTAGCCTAAAAAATAAACGAGGAGCAAACTGCTTGTAGATCCACTAAGAAGATGAAACGCACAAAAAGATGCATTTCAATAAAAATCCATCCTCAAATCACTTAAAAGAAAAATAATACAAATGCAAAAAGCATATTGATTAAGAAGATCAGCAAAAAAAAAGTTGATTATTATACCTCTACACTTAATTCCAAATGAAAACATCAGAATGAGGAGAGAATTTGAGAAGGGAGTTTACATAGTCGACAAACTTTAAGCATTTCCAATTTTTTTTGTAAAATCATATCATTATTAATCTTTTCCTGTTAGATCTTTGCCTTCGCATTTTTGGCACCCAAATCTGAAAACAAAAATGAAGAACGTAAAAACCTTAATGAATCATGGAAAAAAAAGATTTTGGTAAGATTACATTTTTAGATAAAGATGTTTGTTATTTTTACGATAGAATCTTCCTTGTAAGCTGTTATTTGAAGTTCCTTACGAATCTCATATATGTGTACTTGAAAGGTTCAATTGTTTGTGTCTATCATTGTGTAATGTGCTTGAAAGGACGAAAAATATGAAAATACAGAAAAAAAACCTCTCCTTTCATTATTTGATATTAAATAGTTTGATCTTGTGGAGTATCATAGTGTTTGATGTCCTTCACTTTGTCTGTTCACGAGTAAAGAACATAGAACATCACAAAATGTCATGATATCCCAATATTCTAAAATTTTACCTTTTTACCATCACTAAAGACTAATCTAAATGTTTTTGATTTGCGTTATGGAATTTTTACACGTATTGATGAAAAACTTGCTATTAGAATATTTCTTGTATCATATGTGCCCCACCATGTCAAATTAAGATTGAATTAGGTTGGAAAAGATCCCCTTAAATAAGTGAGCCAATTCATGTGTGCTTATATTTTTGATGTAAAGAGGAGTTTAAAAAGGTAACTTATAGAAAGATTTTCACGTTTTTACATAGAAATGTAGAAAAAAATATAAAAATTAGTTTTCTACCTTATAAGGGAGAACGTTTGTTAGTACATGCCAATAAAAGGGTTTTTTTTGTCATGAAAACGGAAGTTAATTATTCTTTCTTCCACAAATTAGTAGTCAATGACCACTTATGCAAAATATAATCATTTATCATAATAAAAATTCTTTTACCAGTTATGATGCCATAACCTACACTGTCATCTTTTATTTCATTTTCAAACCTTTTAAAGTGCTAAATCATATATTAGATATGATGAAATTTAAGATCAACAAGCGATATTAAATGATACGAGATACTTATTTATTAGTTTCTGTTTATATTTTAGTATCAAAACAGGTCATTATTAATGTTTCTTAATTTTTTTTGTTATCATACCTTGTCGAATGTTGTGAAAGAATTCTATCCTCTTATTTTGTTTTTTGAATTAGTTAGCCACTCTTCTCTTTTGAATGATATCGTAAGAAATGGACGATGTAAAGTAGTGTTTATGGCAAGGAAGAGATTATACAACTCTCAAGGTGATTACATGGTTGAAATGAGCATGTCAGAAAAAGCATATGCAAAGGGTGATGAAGATGATTTATTACATCATCATAGTAGTCTACTTTGTGAATATATGAAATAAATATATAAACAAGGTGTTCTTTTGATTCAAGAGAGGGCTTACTTTTGTTTTTTTCATGACGTAATGACTTCTAACTACACTTGAGAATTTGACAAAAGTATGTGTTTTTTTAGCAAGCATGTTTGAGTGAAGGTGTGCTCAATTATGTCATGGTCAAGGGTGAATGCGGCCTTATGCCGACTCTTGATTGGTGCACATTATGTTTTTGAAATTTGTTGATATGGAACTTGGTCATGTTCGTTGATGGTACTTCATCATTAGGTGAAAATGGGTTGTCGTGCTCAAGATGATAGCCGTGCACCAACTTGTAGACATCACGTCACATCATGGACTTCCAACCTACTACAACAATACTTGTTTTGACGTAATGTTGAAAGCGGTGTAAAATCTAGTGGTTTGGTATCTTTTCCAACTATCAATGAGGAAGAATGTAGCATCTCATTTCATACTTCACCAAAGTCACCCCTGATGAGTATTGGTAGAAGGTTGCTCGTGCGGTTTTGCGACTTAAGGCCCTTCCTCGACCTCGTTTAGGATGTGGTCGATCACCCTAGAGCTCTCTTATGTTCTCATTTAGTTTGGTTTGTTCAGTGCCATTGTCATGGTGGAAAATAATACGTGTGATGTTGCCTCCGACCTGCCTATCGAGGAGTGGATTCGTAAGAGGTCACAAAGAATTCTATTGTTTGATGGGAATGACAACAAAGAGGACCCCAAAAATCTCAAACTTTCGTGCATGTTAGATGGTGACAAAGATCCTTACAGAAGTGCATGGAGTTATACAAAGGCACGCATTGTTGGTGTGTTATCTACTAGCCAGCTGTCAAAGTGAAATGCCACAAAGAAAGCAATCCTCTTATCGTTGTTATGTGAGTTGGAACATGTGAGGGTGATGCTTAGAGCTGACATATTATAGACAACACCTGAGGAGAACAATTGTTATGGAAGTATGTCTCAGACTTCCATCTCCATCACTAAAACAAGAAAACATGGTAAGTACATGGAACCCTATGCTCTTGGCCATGTACCCACCATTTACGGCGTGGTTATATCGGCCAAAGCCTTTTAGAAGGTCGTGTATTTCTTAAGTTTTCACTATCATCTCCTAATAGAATAATCCATGTATATGAGGTCGGCACCAACCATAGTCTGCGTATTGTAAGAACGTGACATGTTCACTATGTTGGTGGCATATGCTCTTTCCCTATTTTCATGACAAATTCTAATAAAAGAGGTTGTTCTATAAACATCACGCATGGAAGGTGGCCTCGAACAAAAGAGCCACCTTCTCGACCATGTGTAAATTGAGTTCGAGGTTGCTTGCGTGTTTTAGTTCATGTGAGAGTGTTCTGTTTGACACAATAATGTCAAGCTTATGCGCAACGTTTGGCATAAGGTAGGGTGGGACAGGTTGTAGGGTGTGGACTTCTAGCGTGTTGGGGGTTTTGACTACGCTAACATCATTTCAGAGTTGGATTTCTAAGGTATAGGACTTGTTGGTGTGACTAGTGTGATTTATGCTTGTTATTCATGTGACATTATCTTTATTTTACCTATTCATTCAAAAATTGCTTCCCATATCACTCTCTGTCAAACCCTCTCCATCCAATCACGTTGTATTTTTCCCACCATTATCCCACTATAGGGATGAATTTATGGATCGAATTTCTTTTTGCAATCACACGGATAGTCAAATGTGAAATTTTATTATCTCCTAAAAGAATCTAATGTTTAACTTATGGCAAGTATTTCACTCATCTTATAAGAAGTTTGAATTCACTCATATGTATCTTAACTAAATAATATGTCTGAAGAATACAATTAATATCGAATTTATGTGGCTATAGGGTAACACTTTCAAGTAAGTGAATGGTTACTCCAATATGTTCTCATTAAGGTGTTTTTTCACGACATATAAAGCAAAGGAAATGTTTTGAAAATGACTAAGAGTTTGCTTTATGTGGAGGCATTATATCGATGTTCCATTTGTTTTAGATTCAAAATTATCTTTATAGAGATTGTAAGCATATTTTTCTTTATTGTATGGTTCATACCATGATTGATTGATTACATGTATTTATGGATAAGTTGTATGTTTATGTGTTCTAACATAAGCAAGTACGAGATTATTGATGTCATCATATGTTTTTTTCCTTTTAATTATGCCTTATGATTGTGAGGAGAAAGGCTAATGTTGATGCTACCTTGTTTTGGAATACTAAGAATGAATCTTAAATAAAAAATTCTCTTGTATTACCCACTATGAATATGTGTAGTATGTATTCGTTGTAGAAGAATTATGTTTCCTTGTGTGATTGTAAAACATTGAAAATCTTAATTTTTGTTTGATTCTGTTGAATGAAAATAGTAGGAAATTCATTATGAACTTGATTGAATATGATTGTTTTTAAGAATGAATTTGTGTATTTTTCTCATGTCGCAGATTGGATGGAATACTTGGTTAATTAAGCCTTGAGTATGGTGCTTGAGGGTCTTCAATCCTCAAGCCATCTCGTTCAACCACATAGAGGGCGATGACTTCCGCTTGATCCATGTGGCATCAAACGTGCGCTATTGAGATGATCGATTGCATATTCATGAAATTGTATTGCACCTCATGACTTTGGATTAGCCTTGGCAATGGCGTTGATAATGAAAATAATTTTGTTGAGATTTTTGTGAAATTTGAAACCTATCTATTTTTTTAGAGAACGTAATGAAGGTTGATTCCAAGCATCTTTGATTTGCGGTGTGGTTGTTTTATGTATGCACTTGAATATTTACGTGTGTATAATATCCTCGTATGTTAGTCTGAAAACATCCATTTTTTCCTGGGGATATGTTCTTCACAAAGATAAATGGTTTGAACTGGAAATTTTATGACTGCGTTTCTTTTAATTGACCTAGAGAATGAATGATGATAAGTGTTTTTCAATATCAATAAGGATAAATTGACCATGTATTCCTAGTTTTTGCTCTATCCCAATGGGAGGTGCCGGATCAAGGCAATTGATAAAGTTTAGGACCTACCTGAATCCTAGCCCATCGGATGCTCAACCTTGATAACGGTGGTTGCAGGAGTAAGCCGAACTGAACGGCTGAATCATTGTCTTTACGCCCAGGCATTTCTGGTCGTAATTTATTCGAAAAAAGTTTTTCCTGCTTGTTTGTTATTTACTGACGCGCTAACCTTCACACATTCACGACGGTTTGAACACAGGTCCTGTTCTGTTCTTCGCGATTAGTTAGGTTCAGCAGGAATGAGTCTGACTCAAACATCGACAATAATAGTATATTTTACCATACACACCTCTTTCAAAACTCGCCGTTTAGCCGGCGTACCAGCTAGGTCTCTCATGTCAGGTCGGAGTTCGGCGCTTACGAGATTTGCCGGCGGAGTTTGCCATTCGCTATTGCTGGCCGTCACATGTTTTTAAACATATTTTTCGGAACAGTCGCTCGCCTTTTACGCCTGTCCTCATCGTCACTAATTGTCGTGGCGACTGGTCAGGTCATCGCCTCGGACAAGTTTGCCCTATCAATAAGCCCCATAAGTGTATCGCTATTCTTGTGTACTCTTCTGTTGAAGTCAAAACGGAAGCTTAGTGCCTCGGTGGGGGAGGTATATCTGCGTCCCCCAGCGCAATCGGCGGTGACGCTCGACAATTGTGGAGACGGCCGTTCGATTTCTACCTGGGCGCCGTTATTCTACGTTCTTTCGATCGCCGTGTCGTGCGGTCGCACGGTGATGTGTTCGGCCGAGCTGGATGTGTCTGGCCGGCGTCGCTCGTTTCCTTTCGGGGACGGGCCTGGTTTGGATGGATTGCCTGTGCATGTCCGCGTCACTCATATGTTGACGTCATGAAGTAAGCTGGCGATTCTGGTACCCCGCGTGGGTTCCAGAAGTGAAAATTTGTCAATTAATTCAGTTGCGAACGTGGGATCAACGTGAGAAATAACAGTCGAACCCTTCTGTTACTGAGCCAATTCGTGCAGCGCCTATTTATCCAACCCCATGAAAGGCGTCGGCGAGCAGTTGGGCGAATGGGTGGGGTTTGTGACCTAATCGGGAACGCAGAAATTCGGGGTGCGATCGACGGTAAGGTCGCAATGGACAAATACATCGAAAGACTCTCACAACGCCCACAACCAATTACAACGGCCGAGACATACCCGTCTGCCGGCCGTCGCCGCTGCGAGGTGAGGGTTAGGGAGGAGGCCTGCGCTGCCTCAGATTGCCAATCCCTCCGATTCGAGCGTGTGAGTCTGGCCGTCATGGCAGACGATCTGAATGACGTACCTATGCGGTGAAGATTGAAACTGATTTTCAGGCAATGAGTTGCGTTATTCCATTGCAAACCAGCCATTTATGACGTCAACACATGGGTGGGGGCAAACTCGCGTTGCCCAGTCACCCATTCCCGACAGAGGCATCCGACCCATTCGGACAGACGCTGTCCGTCCGTACGATGGCATCGCACGGCGCCTCCGCTTTGCGAGCAGTCGCTGCACCCCGGAGGCGACGCGCAAACGTCCGCTCGCCTCCTCGAGCCCCCACCCACCGCGACTCACCGCGACTCGCTCAACTAACCGCCTCCAAAACTCTCCACGCGAGGAGAGGGGCGGGGGAGGTGCGGCAGTACGTGGCCGCGGGTACTGTCGACTTCACCGCCGACTACCAGAGCCTCGTGTGGGCCCATCGTTTTATTCGTTGCTGAGCTCTTGCAATTATCGGATTAGGGAGGCGCCCGAGCTCGCGACTCTGTGACGCGCTCAGTGCAACACTGCCGGCTTGCACACTCGGCGCGCCAGTCTTCGCGTGGGCCCTCGCGCGGTGGGTCTGCCCACCGGTCCGGCGGTCTCGTGTTTGCGTACGTGCGTGTCGTACCCCGTGCTCTGAGAACCAGCTGTGTCGCACAGCGCGACTCGCACCTGCTCTGGGCTANCCCCCCCCCCCCCCCCCCCCACTCCCAAACCCCTCCGAGCATCAGCGCAGGTCTCTTCTCTTGCAGCTCGTCCCTTCCACCGCCGCAGCACCGCTCGCTTCGCCTCTGCACGCCGTGGACGCAAGAGCGCGACTCGCGAGGTAAGGCCGCGCCCAGCCGGTTTAGGGAAGGGGGCGAGAGAGAGAGGGCGAGAGAGGGAGAGGGAGAGAGAGAGGGAGATGGCGCGGGCGAGAGAGAAATGGAGAGATAGAGCAAGTAGAGATTGTGAGGAGGAGGAGGAGGGCAAGCGGGTGGTCCTCTCTACCACCTTCCACAACGAGGAGTGGCTGTGTGAGGCTCCGACTCTCTGCCAAAAGCATGGCTATTTTTTCTATTTATCCTTGGTACTCTACACGAGGAGCTGCAGCGTTTTCTCTGCCGCTGATTCATCTGAGGTCGGACCTCCGACCTTGAGACCTCGGTTGGATTAGCACCCAGCATACCTTGCCCCGCCGCGGTGCAGACGCCCCTCGCGAAAAGCGAGGGGCGTATGCACTGGCTGCCGACTTGCACACGTGCGGTATTACCCCCCCCCCTCCCTCCCCCCGCTTTTCGCGCGTCGACGCTCCGCGAAGGCGTGGAAGTCCCCACGCGCCTCGCCAACGCGCCACACCTGTGGAGACTGAGGCTGCGACCCCCCCCCTCCCCCCCTCTTCCTCTCTCTATTTGCTCCTGCTATCTCCCTCTCTTTATTTGCTCCTGCTATCTCGCTCTCTTGCTCTCTTGCTCGCTCTCTTTCTCTCCTTCCCTCTCCCCCGCTCCCTCCCTCTCTCCCTCGCTCTCCCTCTCTCCCTCTCCCTCTTCCTCTCCCTCTCTCCCTCCCCCCCCTCTCTCTCTCCCTCTCCCACTCCCGATCATCCCTTCTCCCCTTCGCCCACTTTCCCCCTCCCTCTCTCCCTCTCGCCCTTGCTCTCTCCCTCCCTACATCCGCCCCCCCCTCCCTCCCTCCCTCCCTCCCTCCCTCCCTC
>SZWC01018969.1:14179-24395 GCA_023375785.1 Penium margaritaceum | reverse complement strand
TGGTCAGAAACACAGTGGCCAGAAACACAGTGGTCAGAAACACAGTGGTTAGAAACACAGTGGTCAGAAACACAGTGGTCAGAAACACAGTGGTCAGAAACACAGTGGTCCGAAACACGGTGGTCAGAAACACCGTGGTCATAAACACACTGTTCAGAAACACAGCGGTCAGAAACACACTGGTCAGAAACACACTGGTCAGAAACACAGTGGTCAGAAACACAATGGTTAGAAACACAGTGGTCAGAAACACACTGGTCAGAAACACAGTGGTTAGAAACACAGTGGTCAGAAACACACTGGTCATAAACCCAGTGGTCAGAAAAACACTGGTCAGAAAAACACTAGTCATAAACCCATTGGTCAGAAACACACTGGTCAGAAACACAGTGGTCATTAACGCTGTGGTCAGAGACACACTGGTCAGAAACACAGTGGTAAGAAACACAGTGGTCAGAAACACACTGGTCAGAAACACGGTGGTCAGAAACACACTGGTTAGCAATACAGTGGTCAGAAACTCACTGTTCAGAAGAATACTGGTCAGAAACACAGTGGTCAGAAAAGCAGTGGTCAGAAACACAGTGTTCAGAAACACAGTGGTTATGAACACAGTGGTCAGAAACACACCGGTCAGAATCACAGTGGTCATAAACACATTGGTCAGAAACACACTGGTCACAAACCCAGTGGTCAGAAACACAGTGGTCAGAAACACAGTGGTCAGAAACACACTTGTCACAAACACAGTGGTCAGCAACACATTGGTCAGAAATACAGTGGTTATAAACACACTGGTCAGAAACACAGTGGACAGCAACACACTGGTCAGAAACACATTTGTCAGATAAACAGTGGTCACAAACCAGTGGTCGGAAACACATTTGTCAGAAACAGGGTGGTCAGAAACACACTTGTCAGAAACACAGGGGTCGGAAACACACTTGTCAGAAACACACTGGTCAGACACACACTGGTCAGAAACACAGTGGTCAGAAACACTGTGGTCGGAAACACACTGGTTAGAAACACAAGTGTCAGTAGCTTACTGGTCAAAAACACAGTGGTCAGAAACACAGTGGTTACAAAGACAGTGGTCAGAAACACAGTGGTCACAAAGACAGTGGTCAGAAACACAGTGGACGGAAACACAGTGGTCAGAAACACAGTGGTCATAAACACAGTGGTCAGAAACTTAGTGGTCAAAAATACAGTGGTTAAAAACACTGTGGTTAGAAACATGGTGGTCAAAAACACAGTGATCAGAAACACAGTGGTCAGAAACACAGTGGTCAGAAACACAGTGGTCAGAAACACAGTGGTCGGAAGCACAGAGGTCAGAAACACAGTGGTCAGAAACGAAGTGGTCTGAAACACAGTGGTTAGAAACACACTGGTCAGAAACACAGTGGTCAGAAGCACAGAGGTCAGAAACACAGTGGTCAGAAGCACAGAGGTCAGAAACACAGTGGTCAGAAGCACAGAGGTCAGAAACACAGTGGTCAGAAGCACAGAGGTCAGAAACACAGTGGTCAGAAGCACAGAGGTCAGAAACACAGTGGTCAGAAGCACAGAGGTCAGAAACACAGTGGTCAGAAGCACAGAGGTCAGAAACACAGTGGTCAGAAGCACAGAGGTCAGAAACACAGTGGTCAGAAGCACAGAGGTCAGAAACACAGTGGTCAGAAGCACAGAGGTCAGAAACACAGTGGTCAGAAGCACAGAGGTCAGAAACACAGTGGTCAGAAGCACAGAGGTCAGAAACACAGTGGTCAGAAGCACAGAGGTCAGAAACACAGTGGTCAGAAGCACAGAGGTCAGAAACACAGTGGTCAGAAGCACAGAGGTCAGAAACACAGTGGTCAGAAGCACAGAGGTCAGAAACACAGTGGTCAGAAGCACAGAGGTCAGAAACACAGTGGTCAGAAGCACAGAGGTCAGAAACACAGTGGTCAGAAGCACAGAGGTCAGAAACACAGTGGTCAGAAGCACAGAGGTCAGAAACACAGTGGTCAGAAGCACAGAGGTCAGAAACACAGTGGTCAGAAGCACAGAGGTCAGAAACACAGTGGTCAGAAACGCAGTGGTCAGAAACACAGTGGTCATGAACACACTGGTCAGAAACACAGTCGTCAGAAACACACTGGTCAGAAAGACAGTGGTCAGAAACACAGTGGTTAGAAACACACTGGTCAAAAACCCAGTGGTCAGAAACACAGTGGTCAGAAATACACTGGTCAGAAACACAGTGGTCAGACACACACTGGTCAGAAACACACTGATCAGAAACACACTGGTCACAATCACAGAGGTTAGAAACACACTGGTCAGAAACACAATGGTCAGAAACACAGTGGTCAGAAACACAGGGGTCAGAAACACACTGGTCAGAAACACAGTGGACAGAATCACACTGGTCAGAAACACACTTGTCAGAAACACATTGGTCAGAAACACGGTTGTCATAAACACAGTGGTCAGAAACACAGTGGTCAGAAGAACACTGGTCAGAAACACACTGGTCACAAACACACTGGCAACAAACACACTGATCAGAAATACAATGGTCAGACTCACAGTGGTCATATACACACAGGTCATAAACACATGGGTCAGAAACACAGTGGTCAGAAACACCCTGGTCAGAAACACACTGGTCAGAAACACAGTGGTCAGAAACACAGCTGTCAGAAACACAGTGGACACAAACACAGTGGTCAGAAACACAATGGTCAGAAACATTGTGGTCAGAAACACAGTGGTCAGAAAAACAGTGGTCAGAAACACAGTGGTCAGAAACACAGTGGTCAGAAACACAAATGTCACAGACACAGTGGTAAAAAACACAGTGGTCAGAAACACAGTGGTCAGGATCACAGTTGTCAGGAAAACAGTAATCAGAAACACAGGGGTCAGAAACACAGTGGTCAGAAACACAATTGCAAGAAACACAATGGTTAGAAACATAGAGGTCAGAAACACAGTGGTCTGAAACGCAGTGGTCAGAAACACCACGGTCATAAACACAGTGGTCGTTAACACAGTGGTCAGAACACAATGGTAAAAAACACAGTGGTCAGAAACACAGTCTTTAGAAACACAGTGGTCAGAAACACTGTGGTCATAAACACACTTGTCAGGAACACACTGGTCAGAAACACAGTGGTCAGAAACACAGTGGTCAGAAACACAGTGGTCAGAAACACGGTTGTCAGAGACACAATTGTCAGAAAGACACTGGTCAGAAACACAGTGGTCAGAAACAAAGTGGTCAGAAACATAGTTGTCAGAAACACAGAGGTCAGACACACAGTGGTCAGACACATTGTGGTCAGAAACACACTGGTCAGAAACAAACTGGTCAGAAAGACACTGGTCAGAAACACAGTGGTTAGAAACACACTGGTCAGAAACAAACTGGTCAGAAAGACACTGGTCAGAAACACAGTGGTTAGAAACACACTGGTCAGAAACAAACTGGTCAGAAAGACACTGGTCAGAAACACAGTGGTTAGAAACACACTGGTCAGAAACAAACTGGTCAGAAAGACACTGGTCAGAAACACAGTGGTTAGAAACACACTGGTCAGAAACAAACTGGTCAGAAAGACACTGGTCAGAAACACAGTGGTTAGAAACACACTGGTCAGAAACAAACTGGTCAGAAAGACACTGGTCAGAAACACAGTGGTTAGAAACACACTGGTCAGAAACAAACTGGTCAGAAAGACACTGGTCAGAAACACAGTGGTTAGAAACACACTGGTCAGAAACAAACTGGTCAGAAAGACACTGGTCAGAAACACAGTGGTTAGAAACACACTGGTCAGAAACAAACTGGTCAGAAAGACACTGGTCAGAAACACAGTGGTTAGAAACACACTGGTCAGAAACAAACTGGTCAGAAAGACACTGGTCAGAAACACAGTGGTTAGAAACACACTGGTCAGAAACAAACTGGTCAGAAAGACACTGGTCAGAAACACAGTGGTTAGAAACACACTGGTCAGAAACAAACTGGTCAGAAAGACACTGGTCAGAAACACAGTGGTTAGAAACACACTGGTCAGAAACAAACTGGTCAGAAAGACACTGGTCAGACACACACTGTCCAGAGACACAGTGGTCAGAAACGTAGTGGTCAAAACACAGTGGTCAGGAACACACAGGTCAGCAACACACTGGTCAGTAACACACTGGTTAGAAACACACTTGTAATAAACTCAGTGGTCAAAAACACACTGGTCATAAACACTCTGGTCAGAAACATAGTGGTCAGAAAAACAGTGGTCAGAAACACAGTGTTCATAAAAACCGTCGTCAGAAACACATTGGTCAGAAACACAACTGGTCAGAAACATAGTGGTCAGACACACATTGGTCAGAAACACAGTGGTCAGAAACACAATGGTCAGAAGCACACTGGTCAGAAACATTCTGGTCAGAAACACAGTGGTCAAAAACACACTTGTCAGAAACACACTGCTTAGAAACACACTGGTCAGAAACACAGTGGTCAGAAACAGTGTGGTCAGAAACACACTTGTCAGTAACACAGTGGTCAGAACTACAGTGGTCAGAAACACAGTGGTCAGGAACACAGTGGTCAGAAACACACTGGTCAGAAACACAGTGGTCAGAAATACACTGGTCAGAAACACAGTGGTCAAAAACACTCTTGTTAGAAACACACTGCTTAGAAACACACTGGTCCGAAACACAGTGGTTAGAAACAGTGTGGTCAGAAACACACTGGTCAGTAACACAGTGGTCAGAAATACACTGGTCAGAAACACACTGGTCATAAACACAGTGGTCAGAAACACAACGGTCAGGAACACAGTGGTCAGAAACACACTGGTCAGAGGCACAGTGGTCAGAATCACAGTGGTCAAAAACCCAGTGGTCAGAAACACAGTGGTCAGGATCACAGTTGTCAGGAAAACAGTAATCAGAAACACAGGGGTCAGAAACACAGTGGTCAGAAACACAATGGTCAGAAGCACACTGGTCAGAAACATTCTGGTCAGAAACACAGTGGTCAAAAACACTCTTGTTAGAAACACACTGCTTAGAAACACACTGGTCCGAAACACAGTGGTTAGAAACAGTGTGGTCAGAAACACACTGGTCAGTAACACAGTGGTCAGAAATACACTGGTCAGAAACACACTGGTCATAAACACAGTGGTCAGAAACACAACGGTCAGGAACACAGTGGTCAGAAACACACTGGTCAGAGGCACAGTGGTCAGAATCACAGTGGTCAAAAACCCAGTGGTCAGAAACACAGTGGTCAGGATCACAGTTGTCAGGAAAACAGTAATCAGAAACACAGGGGTCAGAAACACAGTGGTCAGAAACACAATGGTCAGAAGCACACTGGTCAGAAACATTCTGGTCAGAAACACAGTGGTCAAAAACACTCTTGTTAGAAACACACTGCTTAGAAACACACTGGTCCGAAACACAGTGGTTAGAAACAGTGTGGTCAGAAACACACTGGTCAGTAACACAGTGGTCAGAAATACACTGGTCAGAAACACACTGGTCATAAACACAGTGGTCAGAAACACAACGGTCAGGAACACAGTGGTCAGAAACACACTGGTCAGAGGCACAGTGGTCAGAATCACAGTGGTCAAAAACCCAGTGGTCAGAAACACAGTGGTCAGGATCACAGTTGTCAGGAAAACAGTAATCAGAAACACAGGGGTCAGAAACACAGTGGTCAGAAACACAATGGTCAGAAGCACACTGGTCAGAAACATTCTGGTCAGAAACACAGTGGTCAAAAACACTCTTGTTAGAAACACACTGCTTAGAAACACACTGGTCCGAAACACAGTGGTTAGAAACAGTGTGGTCAGAAACACACTGGTCAGTAACACAGTGGTCAGAAATACACTGGTCAGAAACACACTGGTCATAAACACAGTGGTCAGAAACACAACGGTCAGGAACACAGTGGTCAGAAACACACTGGTTAGAAACACACTGGTCAGAAACACAGTTGTCAGAAACACAGTGGTCAGAAGCATAGTGGTCAGGAACACAGTTGTCAGGAACATAGTGGTCAGAAACACAGTGGTCAGAAACACAGTGGTCACAAACACAGTGGTCAGAAACACAGTTATCAGAAAAACAGTGGTCAGAAACACGGTGGTCGGAAACACAGTGGTCAGAAACACAGTGGTCAGAAACACAGTGGTTAGAAAGACACTGGTCAGCGGCACACTGGTCAGAAACCGAGTGGTTAGAAACACTGTGGTCACAAACACAATGATCAGAAACACAGTGGTCTAATATACAGTGGTCAGAAACACAGTGGTGAGAAACACAGTGGTCAGAAACACAGTTGTCAGAAACAAAGTGGTCAGAAACACACTAGTCATAAACACACTTGTCAGTAACACAGTGGTAAGAAACATAGTGCTCAGAAACACGCTGGTCAGAAACACGGTGGTATGAAGTAGAGTGCTCAGAAACACACTGGTCAGAAACACAGTGGTCAGAAACACACTGGTCAGACACACACTCGTCAGCAACACAATGGCCAGAAACACACTGGTCAGAAACACAGTGGTCAGAAACAGTGTGGTCAGAAACACACTTGTCAGTAACACAGTGGTCAGAACTACAGTGGTCAGAAACACAGTGGTCAGGAACACAGTGGTCAGAAACACACTGGTCAGAAACACACTGGTCAGAAAAACACTGGTCAGAAACACACTGGTAAGAAACACGGTGGTCAGAAACATAGTGGTCAGAAACACATGGGTCAGAAACACACTGGTCAGAAACACAGTGTTTAGACACACAGTGGTCAGAAACACTGTGGTCAGAAACACAGTCGTCAGAAACACAGTGATCAGAAACACAGTGGTCAGAAACACAGTGGTCAGAAACACAGTGGTCAGAAACACGCTGGTCAGAAACAAACTGGTAATAAAAACACTGGTCAGAAACACCGTGGTCAGAAACACAGTGGTCAGCAACACACTGGTCAGAAACACAGTGGTCAGAAACAAACTGGTCGGAAAGACAGTGGTCAGAAACACAGTTGTCAGAAACACCCTGGTCAGAAACACACTTGTCAGAAACACAGTGGTCAGAAACACAGTGGAAAGAAACACAGTGGTCAGAAACACAGTGGTCAGAAACACAGTGGTCAGAAACACACTGGTGAAAAACACAGTGGTCAGAAACACAGTGGTCAGAAACACAGTGGTCACAAACACAGTGGTCAGAAACACAGTGGTCAGAAACACAGTGGTTAGAAACACAGTGGTCAGAAACACACTGGTCAGAAAGACAGTGGTCAGAAACACAGTGGTCAGAAACACACTGATCAGAAGCACACTGGTCAGAAACACACTGCTCAGAAAAGGAGTGGTCAGACACACAGAGGTCAGAAACACAGTGGTTCGAAACACAGTGGTCAGAAACACACTGGTCAGAAAGACAGTGGTCAGAAACACAGTGGTCAGAAACACACTGATCAGAAGCACACTGGTCAGAAACACACTGCTCAGAAAAGGAGTGGTCAGACACACAGAGGTCAGAAACACAGTGGTTCGAAACACAGTGGTCAGAAACACACTGGTCAGAAAGACAGTGGTCAGAAACACAGTGGTCAGAAACACACTGATCAGAAGCACACTGGTCAGAAACACACTGCTCAGAAAAGGAGTGGTCAGACACACAGAGGTCAGAAACACAGTGGTTCGAAACACAGTGGTCAGAAACACACTGGTCAGAAAGACAGTGGTCAGAAACACAGTGGTCAGAAACACACTGATCAGAAGCACACTGGTCAGAAACACACTGCTCAGAAAAGGAGTGGTCAGACACACAGAGGTCAGAAACACAGTGGTTCGAAACACAGTGGTCAGAAACACACTGGTCAGAAAGACAGTGGTCAGAAACACAGTGGTCAGAAACACACTGATCAGAAGCACACTGGTCAGAAACACACTGCTCAGAAAAGGAGTGGTCAGACACACAGAGGTCAGAAACACAGTGGTTCGAAACACAGTGGTCAGAAACACACTGGTCAGAAAGACAGTGGTCAGAAACACAGTGGTCAGAAACACACTGATCAGAAGCACACTGGTCAGAAACACACTGCTCAGAAAAGGAGTGGTCAGACACACAGAGGTCAGAAACACAGTGGTTCGAAACACAGTGGTCAGAAACACACTGGTCAGAAAGACAGTGGTCAGAAACACAGTGGTCAGAAACACACTGATCAGAAGCACACTGGTCAGAAACACACTGCTCAGAAAAGGAGTGGTCAGACACACAGAGGTCAGAAACACAGTGGTTCGAAACACAGTGGTCAGAAACACACTGGTCAGAAAGACAGTGGTCAGAAACACAGTGGTCAGAAACACACTTGGCAGAAACACAGTGGTCAGAAACACAGTGGTCAGAAGCACAGTGGTCTGAAACACACTGGTCAAAAACACAGTGATCAGAAACACACTGGTCAGAGACACAGTGGTCAGAAACACAGTGGTCAGAAACAAAGTGGTCAGAAACACACTGGTCATAAACACACTGGTCAGTAACACAGTGGTAAGAAACATAGTGCTCAGAAACACGCTGGTCAGAAACACGGTGGTATGAAGTAGAGTGCTCAGAAACACACTGGTCAGAAACACAGTGGTCAGAAACACACTGGTCAGACACACACTCGTCAGCAACACAATGGCCAGAAACACACTGGTCAGAAAGACACTGGTCTGAAACACAGTGGTCAGAAACACAGTGGTCAGAAACACTGTGGTCAGAAACACACTGCTCAGAAAAGGAGTGGTCAGACACACGGTGGTCAGAAACACAGTGGTTCGAAACACAGTGGTCAGAAACACACTGGTCAGAAAGACAGTGGTTAGAAACACAGTGGTAGGAAACACACTGGTCAAAATCCCAGTGGTCTGAAACACACTGGTCAGAAACACAGTGGTAAGAAACACACTGGTCAAAAACACAGTTGTCAGAAACACAGAGGTCAGAAACACAGTGGTTATGAACACACAGGTCACAAACACATTGGTCAGAAACACATTGGTCAGAAACACAGTGGTCAGAAACATGGTGGTCAGAAACACACCGGTCAGAAACACTCTGGTCAGAAACACATTGGTCAGAAACACGGTGGTCGGAAAGACACTGGTCATAAAACCAGTGGTCACAAACACACTTGTCAGAAACACAGTGATCAGAAACACACTTTTCATAAACACAGGGGTCAGAAGAACACTTGTCAGAACACACTGGTCAGAAACACATTGGTCAGAAAGAGAGTGGTAAAAAACACACTGGTCAGAAACACACTGGTCAGAAACACATTGGTCAGAAATACACTGGTCAGAAAGACTGTGGTCAGAAACACAATGGTCAGAAACACAGTGGCCAGAAACACAGTGGTCAGAAACCCACTGGTCAGAAACACAATGGTCAGAAACACACTGGTCAGAAACACAGTGGTCAGAAACCCACTGGTCAGAAACACAATGGTCAGAAACACACTGGTCAGAAACACAGTGGTCATAAACACACTGGTCAGAACCACAGTGGTCAGAAACACAGTGGTCAGAAACACTGTGGTCAGAAAGACACTGGTCAGAAACAGAGCGGTCAGAAACACAGTGGTCAGAAAAACAGTGGTCAGAAACACAGTGGTCAGAAACACAGTGGTCAGAAACACAGTGGTCAGAAACACACTGGTTAGAAACACAGTGGTCAGAAACGCAGTGGTGAGAAACACAGTGGCCAGAAACACAGCGGTCAGAAACAGAGTGGTCAGGAACACACTGGTCAGAAACACGCTGATCATAAACACAGTCTTTAGAAACACAGTGGTCAGAAACACAGTGGTCAGAAATACACTGGTCAGAGGCACAGTGGTCAGAATCACAGTGGTCAAAAACCCAGTGGTCAGAAACACAGTGGTCGGAAACACACTGGTCAGAAACACTGTGGTCAGAAAAACACTGGTCAGAAACACTGTGGTCAGAAACACAGTGGTCAGAAACACAGTGGTCCGAAACACAGTGGTCAGAAACACTGTGGTCATAAACGCACTGTTCAGAAACACAACGGTCAGAAACACACTGGTCAGAAACACACTGGTCAGAAACACAGTGGTCAGAAACACAGTGGTCAGAAACACAGTGGTCAGAAACACACTGGTCAGAAACACAGTGGT
>SZWC01018967.1:10122-31891 GCA_023375785.1 Penium margaritaceum | reverse complement strand
CCCCCCCCCCCCTCTTTGGCCTATTGCTTGCTTCGGCAGTATTGAGCAACATGTCTGACGTTTCTATAATTGTAGTAGGTGCACGTCGATGGTTTTACTTCCATTGGAATCAAAGAGTCCCTTGAGTGGCTTTTTCTCTTCCTTCGATAATTGTGGTTGGGAGGTCACAAGCTATAGGATTTGTGGATCAGAAGGTTATGGTCTGCGTTATCAATCATTCTGCTGCCACGATCATTCGTGGTGAGTCATTCTGCATGTCAAAAATGGCAATCGCTCATTGGATGTCCTGTTTTAGGCCGTTGTTGTATTGAAAACAGAGTTCTTTGGGGGCAATGTTTGCACAAGTGATGATCTTGTTGAATCTCCACAAGTATTCCACCATGCTGGATTGCTGATACAGGTGCTGGAGTTTGTGCCCTGCATTAGACTTTTTGTTCAACTGTCCAAAGCGTGCAAGAATTGTGCTAAAAAAACGGCTTCAGTCGATTAGTGGTGTCAGCGCATCTAGCTATTGTCGGTTGATGTGCTCCAAGTGTAGGACTGTTGGAAAATGGGCCATCCGGCTCAGTTTCCGGTGCACAGGAGCAAGTTCAAGGAAACCGCCAGATGCCAGCTTCGATCATCAATCCGACTCATTGTTAGAAAGGTCAGGTGGCAAAATGTCTCCAGTCCAAGTTTCAGGCCGATCCAACGATCGAATCGAGAGATATGAATATTCAATGTTCATAGGGTCATCGACCGCCGGTGTCTGGGCGACCATGGGCGATGACTCCATGCCTTAGCCTAAAAAAAAAAAAGGCAAGAGGTCTAGTGTCAAGACCTGATGGGAGAAATATCCAAAAAGGTCCTAGATTCTTGGGTTGCCCTGTCAGAGTGTGCTGAATAAGAAAGGGGTACCTCTCCTTACTTTTTAGGTGAGGTGAGGTCCTTGTGTGCTAGCCATGGACACATGGCCATTCTTCATGGGATTGTGGGTTATGTGACCACTAGGAGTGTGCCACAAGAGCATTTTCTAACTCTCTAGGTTGTGTGTGAGTGGCCAGCCTCATTGCTAGGCTGATTTCCCCTCTTGTGTGAGATTATGGAATCTAGTGTGTAAGCCTTAGCCTCCATGGCCAAGTGGTATGGCTTGTGAGAGGGCTCACTTGCCCAAGCTCTGGCTCTACATGTACTCCATCATTTTGAGTGATTCAACAACCATTCTTTAGCAAAACAGATGCCCTTTCAGTTCCATATGCTCGCTGCTCCAAAGTCACCTATCTCCTCCAGTTCCAATACTTGGTATCAGAGCCAGATTCTGCCAGTTTCAGCCAGCACAGGCCATCACTTTGAGAGCGATGGGTTAGGGCCAAACCTTGACCAAATTTGACAATCGAGTACTGGATTGTAAATTTTGCAAGACAAGATTTCCAATGAGCTCACGATCACGAACATCCAACAGTTGGATGCAGAGTTATGCTGAAAACAAGGTCGGCCAGGGCTACTCTCTTCTCTTTGAGTAAGACAGTCGTCTTGTGGTAACCATGACTCTCTCAATTCTTGCTCATATTTAAAAATTGCCTCATACAAATTAAATTGTTTTTGCTAAGCTTTCTATTGGTGAAGAATTATTTACATTCCATGGGTACGTTTGGGAGAAACGTCGTTAACAAGTTGGCTGGTCTGAGGTGGAGTAAGAGCAGCAACATAGCGTGTTTTCAAGAGGGCATATCTCACAAAATCCCCTGTTGATGTCCCTGTTTTATGAGTCCATCTCTAAGGTTTGAAGCTGAATGTTCCGGTTGTGCGCTGAGGTTTTTAAAATTCCCAGTATGCTAGCCTCTACAATCACTTTTCTCTCAGGCAAATTTCTGGTAGGAGTAGTAGCAGAAGCAGTGGTAGCGTCGCCACTCAAGGGCAAAGTTGAGCATCAAGAAATCTCACAATGGCGTCATAACAGCAGCCCATTCCCTGGAGAGGCTGGAGGGATGCGCCAACTTCACGTTTTGGAAGATCCGTTACCGCCTCGTTTTGGAGGAGAGGGGCTTGTGGGTGGTGGTGAGCGGCGACGAGCGCGCTCCGGTTCCATAGCCAAAAGGCATCACCGCAATGTAGGTGGTGGCGAGGAAGACGCCGTAGAAAGGTGCCAAAAATGCAATTTCATCTACAACTACAGCAGCGGCATATGAGGAGTGGCAGAAGAAGGACAGACAGGCGTACAGGTTGCTTGTCAAAACCATCTCCAACCCACATCTTTAGTACGTGAGTGGCAAGGCTACTGCAAAGGAAGGGTGGGACGCATTGTGCAAGAAGTATGAGAGCAAAGATCCTGCATTCCTCATGCATTTGGAGGAGAAGATGATGGCGTTGAAGATGCAGGGTGGTGAAGGGATGGAGGCGTACTTGGACAAGGCAAAGGATCTGGCAAAGCAACTGAAAGCGGCCGGCAATCCTATGGAAGAAACGCGCTTTATCCTCCTCTTGTTGAGGGGACTCCCAACGACCTACAACACGGTACAAGAGACGCTGGAGTTCTAGCCAACTCTCGACCTTGACTTCATCTGCACGCACCTGGTACAGGTGGAACTGTGTCACAATGTAGCAAAGCGTAATGGTTGTAGCAACAATGAAGCAACTTTTGTGGCTATGGGCTCACGCAACCAGCAGCAGCAGTCCGGGTTGCAGAGAGGCATGAAGAAAGGCAAGTGCCACTAATGCCATAGAGGAGGGCACTAGAAGAAAGAGTGCTTCAAGTTTAAGAGGGACCAAAATGAGCAGCAACAGCAACAGTCATCGCCGCAACAACAGAAGCAAAAAACCTCCATAGTAGCAGCAGCAATAGTCACAACAACGTCAGCAGCAGCAGTAGTAAAACAAAACCGGCGTGTGCTACTTTGGCAACATGAACGTGGCCAAGGAGGTGCGCGACCACTTCTTCATGTCAAAGTCTGACATGTGGCACATGGAGAAGGCGGATCTGGCATAGTACAAGGACTCAGGGTGCACCAAGAGTCTGACACACCACAAGGAGTGGTTTACGCAGCTGCTCTCGATCCCCCCCTGACCAATTGCTTTGGGTGATGATCGGGTGGTGTATGCTGAGGGGATTGGAATTGTGGAGATGTGGTCGGAGAGCCCACGTGGCATTGAAATGGGAGTGTTCCATGGTGTGCTGTATGTACCACATGCTGCCTTCAACCTTCTCTCAGTGTCCTCTCTCACTAATACAAGACTATGCGTTGTCTTTGGCGACAACTATGGCTATATCATCGACAAGGGAACAAAAGAGGAGTTGGTCAGGTCAGTGAAGGAAGGTGACATGAACCGCCTGTTAGGGGCAACCAAGATCTCGTGTGAGTAGAGTCTTGTAGTAGTGGTGCAGGCAAAAAATGGCGAGATTTGGCATACACGCTACGGCCACATCGGCATGCGCGCCTTACAGTAGCTTCAAACAAAGCTGATGGTACGTGACGTACACACCATCTCCAACTTTGAGGAGCAGTTGTGCATCGGCTGTTTGGAGGGGAAGTAGCATCATGAGGCATTCTTTGGAGTAGGGGAGCGTGCAAAAGAGGTGCTCGGGCTGGTCCACACAGACTTCTGTGGCCCGATGCAGACCTAGAGCTTTGGAGGCTCTAGGTATTTTCTGACCTTCATTGATGATTTGAGTCGTTACACTGCCGTGTACTACTTTCCTCCAAGGACCAGTGCTTTGACAGGTTCAAGGAGTTCAAGGCAATGGTGGAGAACCAAACTGGCAAGAAAATCAAGGCGTTGCGAAGCGACTGCGGTGGCGAGTACCTGAGCAAGGTCTTCCAAGACTACCTCATAGCAGCTGGCATCAAGGCATAGTGTACCGCGCCATACTCACTGTAGCAGAACGTCATAGCACAATGTGCCAACCGCACCATCGTTGAGTTGGCATGTTCCACGTTCCACGCTGCACGCGGCTTGGCTCACCTATGACTTTAGGGCCAAAGCAGTGAGCATTGCGGTGTACACCAAGAACCGATTCCAACCAAGGCGCCGGAGGAGATTACGCCGTGCAAGGCATGGTTTGGCAGGAAGCCGAGCGTGGGCCACCTCCGCGCGTTTGGTAGCTTGGCGCACTGGCACGTACCCAAGGAGAAGAGGAAAAAGTGGGATGTGAAGAGCGTGTACATGGTGATGATCGGCTATGACATGGCCAACAAGGCATATTGCCTCTATGAGAGGGATAATGACCACGCCATGAACAGCAAGGATGTTGTCTCCAATGAGAGTAACGTCATTGGCACCAACATGGTTTGCGAAGAGGCAGCAGAACCAGCATCAGACGAGGTAGTGGGAGCAGATGCCCTTCCTGACCTAGTGTCACAGTAGAGTGGCAGTGTCCCACTGCCACTCTACTGTGACAGTGGGAGAACCACTCTACTCTCGCATGTCTGATGCTTTAGATACAACGGCCTCATTGGCAGAAGGAGAGGAAGGAGATGCAGTACCACCTGCAGCAGCAGTTGTACCAGCAGCATCGTGCCAGCAACCCGCGAATGCCCCAACATCAGGTCGTAGGTATCTTCTTAGGGTGCGCTACAAGCCTGGTGAACGTGGTCATTCCTGGATGCTGTAGAATCCAAAACAGATGAATGCTGTAGTAGTAGCAAATTCAGATGAGCATACGTCCTACAAGGAGGCCATGGCTGCACCTGATGCAGCAGATCGGACGCAAGCAGTGAAGAAGGAGATATAGTCGCAACTTGACAACGACACGTGGGAGCTGACCGAGCGTCCACATGGACGCAAGGTTATCAAGTGCAAGTGGGTGTTCAAGCAGAAGCGGGGCGTAGATGGCAACCTCAAGAAGTAAAAGGCGAGGCTTGTCGCCAAGGGCTACTCGCATCAGGAGGGCATCCATTACACCAAAACCTTTGCTTTGTTGCAAAGTTTTCTTCTGTGCGTACACTCCTCTCTTATGCAGCAGCTGAGAACATCAAGATCCACCACATGGATGTCAAGACGACATTCTTGAATGGTGATTTGGAGGAGAAGATCTACGTGGAGCAGCCAGAGGCATTTGTCATGGATGGCGAGGAGCACCTGGCTTGTAAGCTGCAGAAGGCGTTGTATGGCCTCAAGAAAGCCTTGCGCGCTTGGAACCAAAAGTCGGATGCGGTGCTGTAGTGCATGGGATTTGAGCGTAGCAAGTGTGACTATAGCGTCTATTGCTGGCGGCATGGTCATGAGGTTCTTATCATCATTGTCTATGTGGATGACATGCTCCTCCTTTCCAACATCATGTCTGCACTACAGGAGTTGAAGAAGGCGATGTAGGAGTGCTTCCAGATGTCTGATCTTAGACAAGCCTCATGCCTCCTCGGTATCCATATCACACATGACCGCAAATGACACACCCTCTCATTGCAGCAGAGCTTCTATATCAAGGATGTCTTACAGCGGCTTGGCATGGAAGAAGCAAAACCCATCGGCATGACGCTTGCGACACGGTAGTTCCTCATGAGCTTTTGTGGAGAAGCAAATGCAGCTGAGCGGCAGAAGTACCAGATGGTGGCGACCAGGCCGGACCTCGCACAGGTAGTGAGCACCATGAGCCAGCACATGGAGAATCCTGGATCTGAGCACAAGAAAGCGGTGAAGCGGATCTTCCGCTGCCTTGCTGGAACCATCAACATCGGCATCACCTACAACGGCACCAACAACAGCATCATCGGCTCCACACACGCAGACTGGGCCTCAAACCCTGAGGACTGCAAGTCCATCTCTGGACATGTGTTTCTCATGAATAGAGGTACCATAAGCTAGTGCAGCAAGCAGTAGGTGGTTGTGGCAAAATCAAGCACGGAAACTGAGTACGTATCTCTCAGCTTTGGAGTAAAGGAAGCAATTTGGTCTCAACGCCTCCTAGTAGAGATGAGTGGGATTGCAGCTACTCCTTTTCCTATGCGCGTCGAAAACGAGAGGGCAATCGCATTCGCCAAGGACCCTGAGTACCATGAACGCACCAAGCACATTCACGTTGCATATCACTTCATCAGGCACATTGTGCAAGAGGGTGTTATCAAGCTAGAGTTCACTCCAACAAGCAAGGAGGTCGCTGATTTTTGCATCAAGCCAGCGACCCGTGAGAAGCATGAAATGTGCATGAAGGCATGTGGACTCAACCCACTGTGACTGCGGCAAAGTGGGAGATTGTTGGAAAATGGGCCATCGTGCTCAGTTGCAGGTCCACACGAGAAAGCTTCCAGGAAACTACCAGATGCATGCGCCGATCGGCAATCGAACTTCAGCATTACAAAGATCAGTTGGAAAAATGTCTACGGTCCAATTTTCAGGCCGATCCAATGGTCGGATTGAGAGATATGAATTTTCAACATTTCCGGGGTCATCGAGCGCCGGTGTCTGGGCAACCATGGGCGAAGACTCCATGCCTTAGCCTGAAAAATGAAAAAGGCAAGAGGTCCAGGGTCAAGACCTGATGGGAGAAATATCCGAAAAGGTCCTAGATTCTTGGGTTTCCTTTTCAGAGTGTGCTGACTAGAAAAGAGGTACCTCTCCTTACGTTTTAGGTGAGATGAGATCCTTCTGTGCTAGCGATGGATACATGGCGATTCTCCATCGGTTTGTGGGTTATGTGACCACTAAGAGTGTGCCAAGAGAGCATTTTCTAGCTCTTTAGGTTGTGTGTGAGTGATCAGCATGATTGCTAGGCTGATTGCTCCTCTTGTACGAGATTATGGACTCTAGTGTGTGAGCCTTAGCCTCCATGGCAAAGTGGTGTTGCTTGTGAGAGGGCTGACTTGCCCAAGCTCTAGCTCTATATGTATTCCATCTCTTTGAGTGATTCAACAACCATTCTGTAGCAGAACTGGTGCCCTTTTAGTCCCACATGCTTGCTGCTCCAAGGTCACCTCTCTCCTCCAGTTCCAACAAGAACACTTGTGGTTGACGATGTGAGATGGGCGCTATTGGCCGTTGATGAGGGCCCACCGGTCTCCTCCTGTTGTTGGATGGTCTTCAGGTCGGACCACCAACTCAATGTCGGTCCATGCAAAAGCGCGGCCACGGGGTCATTTTTCTTTTGATGGGCGTTGACCCCAACAGTGTTGAAATACACCTCTAAGTTTGTTAGCCACATCCAAACTGTTGATCCTTTTTAGTTTAGAGGATCGAACCGTTCAAGAGAGGCCGGACAAATCTTGGGTTTGTTCGAGAGTTGGATGCTTTTCTTGACGAGCAGTGGCTCTTGTGCACTTGCATTGCAAAGAGCCTCCATTGCAACGTTGACTTGGTGGAGGAGATGGCTGTTGATTCCCTCAAGCTGGGAGATACGCTACGCCACTTCCTCGTTGATGTGCGCATGTTGTCCGGTGCCACCTGTCACTCATGCTGTAGATGTTGAGGCTGTCGATAGGGACACCTGGTTTGTAGAAGTGGTGTCCTTGGCCGGATTGGCCATCTGAGCTGTCGGGATTGACTCACTTGCCGCATAGCCTGCCACGCTAGCATTCGCCGCTACTTTGGGGATTGTGTGCATGGTCACGTTTTGCTCCTCCATCACCAAAGGCGTGGCCAAAGAACTGCTACTGATCATCGAGTGTGCTCGCTTTATTCCTGTCGTGGTCGCGAAATCTGCAAAGTCTTGACTTGTGAGGTGCGTTGTCGACTTGTGAGAGGTAGTCCACCGGAAGAGTAAAGTAGTCATCTGTCCCCCCAGTACCACCGCGCTTTGATACCAAGTGTTATGCCGGACTGAGCGTGGATAGTGAACAGGTATGATTTGCAAAGCAAAACATGGTTTGAAAATTCGGGACACTTGAGCAATTTGTTATTAGCGATAAGTGTAATGTGATGACCAGTGTCGGAACGATTGAACATGTACACACACAAGTGTCAAGTTACAAATGAAATGTAGTCGGGGTCATTTAATTGACCGTCTAGTGATGCGTGTGGAGTTGTGTCATGAGTGTTGGATGGACAAGCTTTGTCGAGGAATCGGGAGCTTTGAAGATTGATGGTGAAGGTGCAAGATGCATCTTCATGAATCTTGATATGTTTCTATGCATCGAGAAGTCAACGGAAAGTTTGTGACACTTATGTCGTTGTTTCTAGAAAGTGGTTGTAGTTGTCACGTTCTGACAATGTAATAGCTCACTTGGCCCAACCGCATTGGCCAGGTCCACTCAAGTCACCACCATGGAGTACCTGAGGCTGCCCACCGCCAATTGGCAGGACACCCCTGCCATACCCTCCCGCACTTCTTTTGTTTGCGGTGCCATTGCCGCACTCAGGTAACAGGTCGTGGAGACCGGACTGCCGACTGGTTTGTAATCCTCCATACCGTACCGCTTCAGCACTTTGGCCACGGATTTGGCCTGCCCTAGCTCAAGCGTGTAGGCCCTCCGGTTCGGCATGATGCTCACCCCAAGGTAGTACTCCAGCTCCCCCATGTCTGACATCTAGAATCTGCTGCGCAGCTACTCTTTCAGCCGTTGTAGGCTCGGTAGATCCGTCCAGCACAAAATCAGGTCATCCACATAGAGTGCGATGATGTGATGGAGCTGTTTTTCATGCCGCACGCACACGCGGTGATCCGCTTAAAAGAGCTTGAAGCCGAGTTGTGCCATGAAGCTGTCTATATGTTGGTACCAACATCTGGGCGACCGTTTTTGCCCGTACAAGGATTTCCGTAGCTTACACACCTTGCCCTTCCGGCGCCTCCACCCCCTCTGGCACCTCCATGTAAATCTCTTTGTCTATGATGCCATTGAGGAAGGCCGTCTTTACGTCCATTTGGTGGAGCTCCATGTCCTTTGCGGCCGCCACCGCAAGGATCACCCGGATGCTTGTAAACTTGGCAACGGGAGCGAATGTCTCATCGTAGTGCTCCTCCCTACCCTGTGCGCATCCCTTTACCACCAGCCGTGCCTTGCATTTGTATACCACACCTTTCTTTATGACCTTGGTCTTGAAGACCCACTTTGAGCCGATGACTTTTGCATCTTTCAGCCTCTCAACCAGCTCCCACGTGTCGTCTTCCGTGATAGACGCCAGCTCCACTTTGATGCATGTGTCCCATTGATCCCCTTCGGGCCATGCAAGCACCTCTTTCACGGTAGTGGGCTCCGTGGATACAGCCAGCATAGACTGCGTCATGTCGATCCATCGACCAGTGTTTGTGTCGAAGCACTTCCCCGCTTTTCATTGCCTCTTGCTGCAGCGTGGTAGTTTTGGCGGCACATCTTTGCTCTGTTGCGATCCCTCCAACTTAGCATGCTCCGCTGAATCATCAACCGGACGGCTGTCCAAGGATCTCGCTCGCTCTGGTGAAACATCGCCGGAATGACCAGTGCATTTGGTAGATTTTTCACCGATGCCCCATGCACATTCTGCCGGGAGTGCGCGCCTTGGCAACCTCGGTGCCTCATCCGCCGGATCCTTTCGGTGGATCTCCTCATCAGCTTGATCGTCATCGGAGTCCTCCGCATCTGCTGCCACCAGTGGTGCACCTTCGCGCTCTGATGCCGCATCCTCAACCTCGGCGTCCGCCTGCTCCTTCTCGTAGTCACTTCCCCGTCTTTGGAGAGTTCACCATGCCCATGTCGTTCCTGCTTGTGTAGTTTTGCTACTCATTGAACTCGACGTCTTGGCTGCGGACTACGTCTTCCTTGCACATATCGTAGAGCTTGTACACCTTATGTATGCTTTCATAACCAAAGAAGAGATATGACTTTGCCTGCAGATCCAACTTGCTGTCGCGCCTTTGGGCAGCCTGCACCATGGCATGTGCCTTGCACCTGAACACTTTCAGGTGTGCCACACTTGGCATGGACCCGCTCCAAATATCATACTACATCTTCCTGTTGCTCTTCACCTCCAGTACTGCTCTAGGAGTGAGGTTGAGGTTGCAACTTGCCGTACTCATAACTTTTGCCCAAAAGCTTCGCGGCAACTCCGTATCCACCATCATGTCCCGTACCATTTTCAGCAGTGCCTGGCTTGCCCGCTCCGCCACGCCATTCCGCTGAGGCAAATACGGCATAGTTTATTCCCATTTTATGACTTCCTGCGTCATTCACCTGCTACAGCCCACGTACTCTCCGCCGTTGTTGCTGCGTAGCACTGTGACCTTCTGGTCAGTTTGCCTCTCCACCATAGCGACATACTCCTTTTGCTGGTCCAGGACCTCGCTTTTACACTTCATGAAGTATACATGAATTTGTCTGCTGTAGTCATCAATGAAGGTGACGAAGCAATGGGCGCCGCTCTTTGACGCCTTCTTTAATGGTTCATACACGTCGTTGTGCACAACCTCCAGCAGGTGAGGCACGATTCACGTTCTAGTTGAATGGTTTGCGCTGCACCTTACCCAAAATGTAAGGCTTGCATTTTTTGTGCTTTGCTACATTTGTCGCCTCTTCTGCACTGTCGATGACGAGGCCGCGTACCAGCTCACACTTTGCTATCTCCTTCATGACTGCAGGTAATGAATGCCCCAATCTTTGGTGCCAGAGCTCTAGATCGGCTCCCCCTCCTTTCGCCATGTTGATAGTGCGTTCCTGCAATCTTCTGAGTGTGGCGCCGCGGGGATCACCTTGGTTTGCACGATGTAGAGGCCTCCATTGCGCTTAGCATCCAGTACAGGCTTGCCGCCATCGTCTTTCCGCACGACGGCCCCTCTTCTCCTGAAGAGCACCTTGTGCCCCTTGTCAGTCAGGTGGTTGACACTTAGAATGTCAGTCAAGGGTGTTACGTGCTACACGTCCTTGATGACGCGTTGCACTCGCTTTCCACCAACCACCACCTCCACGTCCATGTCTCCTTGGCCAGCCGCCGGCTTGACCTTGTCGTTCGCGACCACCATGGATTTGCTGGACTTGGTGTAGTTGATGAACCTGACCTTCTCAACTTGGGTGTGCTCCTCCTCTCCAAAGTCAAGGCATCGCCGGTTGACCTTCTTGAGGTAGTGGTCTTGAGTGCTATTGAGGAGCCCCTTCTTGCCTTTGGCGTCCTTTCTGCCGGCCTTTGCCTCCTCGTTGCACTCATAGGCCCAGTGGCCCTCCTTGCCGTAACTATGGCACGCACCCTTCTTGGCGTCCTTTTTGCCGCCGCCATCTCCGCTACCTCCCTTGCTCCACTTCCGCCACCTCATGTTTTTGTGACTAAGGCCGATGAGGAAGACGAGCACTCCTTGCAGCTCTGTCGTTGTGCCTCGTTGCGGATGTACTACGCCAATGCGCCATAGGTGAGTTTTTCCTCTGCCCATCCTCCCAAGACTGTAATGAGAAGGCTCAAACAGTCAGAAAGGGCCATGAGGAGGGCCATCGCCTGCAACTGCATGTCAATCTTCCACCCCACGTCGTTGCACTGTGAAGTCCACAACTCAATCTCCTACATGGCGGTGATGACATCATCTCCCTCCTCCATTCTCATTGTCACGAGTCGCTTCATTGCAAAGTTTTTTTTTGCGAGTAACTTGGATTGATTGATGGCGAAGAGTTTTTGCCAAGCTTTGGTTGCCAGCTTGCTGCCCTGGAAGTAGCCCTACAACTTAGCCATCCTGGACACCAGCAACATGAGCGCCTTCGTGTTCTTCTTTGCAAAGGCCTCCTTCTGCGCTTTTGTCGTTGTTGCTTTGTCGAGGACTTCCCTTCCCTTCATGACCTCTAGCTGCCCCTTCTGCACGAGGTGCACCTCAAAGTGCCACCTCCATAGCTTGTAGCCAGGGCCACCTGCATACTTCTGGATGGATTGCGTCTCCTTCTGCGCCATTTGCGTAATCTTCAATTCCGGGATCTCAGAGCTTGTCGACGATGTCGTCCCCAATGACAGTCCCGTCTGCCGCAGAATCTATGAGCGATTTGTAGATCGGTCAGGATCGTGAGCCCATAACCCTCTTGTAGAAACAGGGGTGCAGTTTGAACGTGGCTTGAATGTTCTTCTGTGCTCACGGCTTGTTTTGTGCGGGTGGTTCTGAGTCTAAGTGTGAGCTTTCTGGTCGCCTCAGGCTATGTTTCTAGGAGTGGTGGAAGACATTTGTGAGATTGTTACTTTAGCAAAGAGAATAATGCGATTTTGCATCAGTTTTGAACACAAACATGATTAAAACATTTGTAGGGCTAGACATGAGCTCTTCAACGCGCTAAACTATGCGTGATTTGGATCACCATAGCTCCCCCTACGTCAGCCAAAGTGAAGCACCGCAAACCAGACGCTCAGTTGGCAGCGCGCACGTCACCCGCCGAGGTGCCCTCACACTTCAAGCACCCATCAAAACGCCATTTTGGAGGTGCAGATGTGCCTACGTGTAGAGGCGGTGCCCCTCGCGCGTTTAGGGTATGTTTCGATGAGTTGATCATCCTGTTTGGTGATGGGGATTGATGTGGTTCGAAACCTGTTCGCGGACCCGCAGTCAGAATTTTGACCCCGAGTAACAAACTGTACTACTAAGTTTGGGACTCCAAGCCAGGATTTTGGCGAAGTCCCTCACTAACAAAACTGCACTTCTGAAATGCGGCGGATCATCCACCGGACGCCTGGGCAGTACTTCCGGAGCGAAATCCCAAGATGGCATTTTGTTACTCGTTCCGGTCAATTATTCACAGGCAGTTGAACCATGGCCAGCTCCCAGAGCCGCCACGCACACCCAAACTTTGGAAGCCTCTATCTCCCTCGTTACTAGTCTGATTCTAGTGAAACAACTTCCACCGGATTTTGCAACTTGTCAACTTCTAGGGGAAAATCCTCCATTTAAGGCTCTAAGCAATCCTCGAGTCGCCAGATCCAGCGAAGAGGGGTTGCACTTGGGCATGCATAGGGGTAATCTTCAACAAGTGCTAGCTTTCCTCCTACATACTTCATAGCCAAAAAAAAGAAAAAACCACTGAAGGATTTCTCACTAGTACCGGACGTAAGTTTCAAGAAACCTTTTACGCCACTACGTCTTTACATCACAGCATCACGCCGGTGGGTGGCACTGGCCGTGCAGGTGTGGCAGGTGCCACGAGCACAGTGGTAGTTGCAGTCGTGGCACACGCCCCAGGCGTCCAACGGCTTTGCCTGCTACTTTTGCGGCGACGGACACCATGGCTGGCGCGAGTGTCGCCAGCGCCCTACTAGGTGTCGACCGCCCTGGTTACGGTCCCGCCGTACTCCACCATCTGACTCCGAGACATCAGCTCATAGCGTCGCACCCCTGAGTGGAGCTATGGCGGTGTTGTACGCCGAGCTCCAGAGTCTGAAGCGCATGGTGGAATAGCTCACAGACCATGTAGTCTCTAAGGGGGTCGTTGCCACCATGCCGCTTCAGGCACCCCTATCTTCGTCCTCGCCATCCTCACCTCCATCAGTGTCATTACCTGACCATGCGACACCTCCCGACCTTAGCGCCACATCTGATGGCCTCCGCTCTGTCTTGGAGTCAGTTAGAGTCATCCCGACCGTTGATCCCTCCGCTTCTGTGGTACTCGCTTCAGCGCGGCGTCGTCGCGCTCGCACTCGACACGCAAGGCAGCGAACGACACATTTGGCAAGACATGTCCATGAGGGGGTAGCAGTCGCAGTAGTGGCAGACGTCACCACGGAGATGACTCTCTCGTCTCCAGTCGCAAGATTGGTGCGGCATCCCTTCGCAACTTCTACCGGTGCGTTGGTCGAGGGGGGGATGGAGTGTCTGCCGACGTCCACCGGAGAGTGTAACAGACGGTGCTTCACGACAGGGCGCTCTCACTGAGGACGAGACATTCGAGGAGTGGTCCGACGTGGACTTGGAGATGGATGAGTGGTCCGACGAGGAGTTGGAGGCAGACGTAGAGGTGGAGAAAGAGATGGAGACTACAATTGACATTGCATAGAACACGACCACAGAGGTAGGTATTGTAGGAGAGACCACGACCAGAGAGGCAGGTGTGGCAGCAGTATTGGATGGGGTAGTAGTAGCAGTTGTGATGAGAGCTGACACATGTGGAGCACACATCGAGGCAGTGGGTGTGTCGACAGCCATCGACGTCGTGACAGTAGCAGCAATTGCTGTCATTGCTACTGATGGGACGACAGAAGTTGCTGTCATTGCTACTGACACCAACAAGCGTGCTTGTTGATGCAGACACCACGATAATCATCATTCTTGTAGAAGCTGGTAAATCTTGCACAGGGATAGACGCTCCCTCCGTCATAGCATCTGCCATTGAAAGTACACATGCCGAAGGGATACCCAGAGAGGCAGGAGACGTCGAGGTTGCCAGCACTTCTGCCATGGCCAGTGCCATTGCGGTAACTGTTTTTGGAGGCGTAGCCGTCGTGAATGACGTAGCTTGAGCAGTAGCTGATGTACCAGCAGCCGATCAGGCCCCTGCGCTCGAGCGCTTACACTCTGCGCTTCTCGACCAGGAGGATGCAGTCGCATGTGCAGACAGGCACCTACAAGACCTCACGCTTGAGCTACGTGCAGCGAGCACATGTTGGAGCACCACAGACGCCGCGGGTCGTCGGTAAGCGGCAGTACACGTCGAGGATGTGTACACGTGCCTTGAGGCTGCTGAGTGGATGTTCCACGGTGTAGTGTGGAGACGGTCAGAGTTGCGCTGACAGTTGGAGGAGGTGATATCAGTGGATGCTTCAACAACGACGGCCCGTGTAGGAGCAGCTGCTACCATGGCCCACACTGTTGAAAGCCGAGTGGCGGTTGTGCCCACGACATCAGCTGAGCCTATAGCAGTCACCCCTACAGGCGCATTTGCCATGGAGGATGCAGAGTGAGCTGTGCCCACGTCATCAGCTCAGCCTATAGCAGTTACCCCTACAGGCGCATTTGCCATGGAGGATGCAGAGTGAGCTGTAGACCTCTGGCTCATGGGTACCCTGACCGGCATCGCTGACACCATGTCAGTTCCAGCCGACGACACACCTACACACGTCCGAGCTACAGTTCCCATACCCGAGCGCCTGCTCTCTACGGTTGACGAGCAGGAGGTAGATGTGGCTCGAGCGGAGGCGCACGTGCAGGGTCTCATGGCCGAGCTGTGGGAGGCCAGCAGCCGTTGTTACACTACGGATGTTCCAGCACGGCAGGCTCCCAAGGAGTGCGTCGAGGATGTGCACACGCGTCTTGAGGTACCTGAGAGGTCTTTACAGGATGCACGTCGGAGACGGGCCAACGTTCAGCGGCCGGTGGATGATTGGTTGCACACCAGTGGTTGGGAGGAGCCCCGTGACACTGTACGGGCTCCCGATGATGGCGACGATGCAGTAGAGGCAGATTCACCGACGAAGGCGGACGTTCGACCAGGAGTCGACAGCCGAGTGACAGGTGTGCCAGCAGCAGCCTCTGTAGTAGCACCTTTTGCAGATGCAGACAATGCAGATTCTGACACGTTGTCTAGTGTTGACGCCCTGCTTGCAGCTGACAGCAAGGCAACAGACGATTCGATAGCTGACCTACGCGATGAGGTGGCGAGGCTGCAGGAGGCCGTGGCTCGGGCCGATGCGCACGCGATCGAGGTCCACTGTCAGGTTCATTCCGCAACTGACCGCCTATATGTTGCAGATGCAGCAGCCCGACCGAGAGCCACAGCAGAGCTTGATGAGTTGTACACACGTCTCGACGCTGCAGTGTCCGCATGGCGATGTGCAGCTCAGCACCTAGTAGGCATACAGTAGGTGATGCAGTTCGAGGAGGCCCTCAGCGCTGCACCAGTCACAGTAGTAGGTGAAGACAACAGTAACGACGACGATAGTGATGACGACGCTCCGGGATGAGACTATGTAGGAGCATATCCAACGAGCATCATTTTCATCCTTTCTATTGTCTTGCAGGGGGGTGTGGCCATGGGGGAGCCAACCTCTGCAGCCCCAGGGGGGGTGTTGGTGTGTGGGCTTTGGCATGTAACCCTTTTGAGGACAGAGTAGCTAGTTTGTGATTGGCACGATGCTCCGGTTGAGGTTATGCTGGTCAAGACCCGTGCACCTGGTGACTTCTACCGGTGTGACATGGAGACCCATTGCCTCCATGTGGTATGTATGTTCCATGCATGCGAGCAGGTGTGGTTGAGACCCGGACCCCGGAGACATGTTCCGAGGGTTATGAGGAGACCTTGTTGCTTTGTACCTCTTGCGTGATGTTTGGCACATGCGTGTGTGGATTATGTGTTGCACGGTCGAGACCCGGGCACTTGGTGAGTTACACCACTGTCTTGAGGAGACCTTGGATTATGGTTAGTGTTTATGACGGACAGTGAGTGTAGCCCCTCACTTGTCATTGCGGTAACGACTTTGTCAGCCAGGGGGAGTGTTGGTTTGTGTGGCTTCCACCTGTCACGCGCGATGACGCGGTCATTATCTGTATACCCAGTACTGGTAGTATGGAGCGCCGTTACTGGAGAGCATGACGACGTGATTCATGATGCAAACGCAGCTGGCGCCAGGGCACCGACGAGTGGTGGTTCCGTGCACTAGCAGCTGCCGGACAGCTGGCACAACATCCTGGGTGCTTGCCAAGATCGTTTCTGAATTTTCTACAGACGCAAGAATTTTCTCGGTGGACCGCCTCTCGAGCCCGATTTGCATGTTTTTCATTGTCTGTCCACCGATCAATGCCGGACTTGTGCGTGTGACCAGTTGTAGCATCCGGCTCAAGATTTTGCATCTCTAGGTTCTGACGGTGGTGCGTTTAGATACCTGTGCGCAGGTTTATGGCCATAACAGTGATTTTAGGTCAGTTTTAGGACAAACTAACATTGTACGTGCGTCACTTGCTGTGAGCCGCAGCAGGTATTCATGTTGTGTTCTTGTCAGTTGTCATCTCTCTCTGAAATTATATTCATTTTGAGCTTCCTCACACTCTGTATGTGTACCCAGATCCTTGCAGTTTTGTCTCTGACTTGTTACTGTTGTCACACGCTGACCTAGCGCTGACACCTAGTATTGCGGCAAATGGTTAGGATGGTTCTAGGAAGTTTCTCTGAGGCCGGCCTATCGTGTGGTGGCTACTCACGTTGCAGACCAAACGGCATGGAAGCATGGCCCCTAGGATCGGCCGCCCACATGTCAAACAAGTAACACGTAAGCCTGAAAAAATATGATAATTTACGTCGGCCACGACTGTAAGAGGTATGCATGTCTGTCCCTCATGTGTATGTCACACCTTGGTTTCTCACCACAACAGGCTCGCCAACATACATCATGTTTAGCTCAAAAAGATGATTATGAATTGGCGTCTGCCCACATCACAGGGCCATCCAGAGTACTTAAGTGTGGCTTGTGATGCTCACGTCGTCACACACAAGTACGAGTACATGGATGCAACACCCAAGCATCCATTAGCATGCGACACCCAAGTATCCATTAGCATGCGACACCCAAGCATCCATGAGCATGCGGACATTCATAAGTTTTCCGCAAGACAGTGCGGGTAAATGTAGACAAGACTTCACTAGCAGGTACTGAAAAGATGCAAGGAAGCTTCCTAGCAACACTCCCGTTGACCAGGCGTCATTGCCTGATCAGACGGTGACGACAGTCACAAGTTGTGCACGCAACAGCAAGAGTTTGGCTAGGGGGCACAAGGCAAAGTGTCTGAATGCTTCAATAGCATTTGCAGAGATAAATGACAAATGACAGGTCCATGGCATAAATACCTGCCGCGGCGCAAAACGGGTGTCGCACGCGGCGGTCCAAGAGCTATCCTAAAACCGGCCCAAAACCACTGTTTTGGCCATAACTCTGCGCACACATGTCAGAATGCTACGCCGTCTGAACCTAGACGTGCAGGATCACAAGACGGACTCTACGACTGGTCACATGCATGCATCCATCATTAGACGGTGGACACGAAATGCAAAAACATGCAAATCGGGCTCATGGCCAGTCCGCCGAAAAACTCCTGCAAGCTCCAAAAAAACATCAGGAAGTCCCGGCAGTGTCCGGGGCTCTGGAATGGTAGTCGGCTAGCTCCAAGCTGGTAGTCCACCGCCAGTCGTCGCACCAGTGTCACCAGGGCCCGCCTCAGGGATCTCCACGAGTATGGACACGGCCGAGTGGTCACAGTAGACTGTACAAGAACGTCACAAACCACAACACTCCCCCATGACCCGATGGTACGCATGTCCATACGCGTGCAGCACTGGGACAAGTACAATAGCTTGTGTAAAACAGATGGGACACGGACACACATCCCACACTCAACCACTCTCAGGCATGGGGCGAAGCCCAATAGAACGAATGGCCACCAGGAACTTTCCGCGATCTAGTGCCTTCGTCAAGAAATTAGCACATTTTATGTCGGTGCCAACCCACATGACGCAGATCATGTGTCGTTCCACCAGATCACGCACAAAGTGATGCTTAACTGCAATATGCTTCTTGCGAGCGTGAAAGACACCGGAGTTCTCCGCAATGGCGAGAGCATTCTGGTTGTCGCAACGAAGCAAAATNTGCCTTCGTCAAGAAATTAGCACATTTTATGTCGGTGCCAACCCACATGACGGAGATCACGTGTCGTTCCACCAGATCACGCACAAAGTGATGCTTAACTGCAATATGCTTCTTGCGAGCGTGAAAGACACCGGAGTTCTCCGCAATGGCGAGAGCATTCTGGTTGTCGCAACGAAGCAAAATGGCGAGTACTGACTGACCAAGCTCAAGAAACAGGCGTTGCAGCCATACCGCCTCAGCAGCCCCTACGCCCAAAGCAACGTACTCTGCCTCCGACGGGCTATGTGCGATGCAACCCTGCTTCCCGCTACGCCAAGACATAGCGGTACCGCCAAGCAGGAACACGTAGCCAGTACGGCTGCGTCCATCTGGGCTCCAGGCTCAATCGCTATCAGTGTAGTAGTCAAGGACCATCGAACACTACCGACGAAAGCAGAGTCCAAGGTATGACGTGGAGGCCACGTACCGTACCACTCGCACAACCGCATGAAGGGAGATTAACAGCGAAAGCGATATCAGGACGTGTGGTAGTGGCCAGGTACATCAGAGATCCAATGAGACAGAGGTACAAGGTCACGTCCACTGTCTCCCCCAGCTGTGTGGGATCATCCACCTTCAGGGTATCGTGTCCATCAGGTGTAAGAGGTGTGGAAGTGGTGGGCATCGCACGAAGGAGGTCGCTGAAATGCTCCCCCATGACTCGTGCGTATTAGGCGTGATGCAGCAACACTGTCCGACGCCTGCGATCTTGCACGATCTCCATACCAAGAAACACCGATGCAGGACCAAGGCCCTTCATCCTATAGGCAGTCTAAAGGGCAACCTTGGCCTCCTTCACGGCCTCCAGGGACGGAGACGCGATCAGAAGGTCATCGACATAGACAAGGATGGCCGTGAACCGCTCGGGTGTTAGTAGGATGAAGAGAGAGATCAGAGGGATCTGCCTCGCTCCGTACATATCCCGCACGAGTCAAAGTGCCGGTGATCTCCCTGCTCCAACACCGCGGAGACTGCTTGAGGCCGTACAAGGACTTGTGCAAGCGCCAGACCTTGTCGCAGTCCTCAAAGCCTGGTGGCTGAGCCACGTAAGTCTCCTCATCCAGAGAGCCATGGAGGAAGGCATTGTTCACGTCCATCTGGTGTAGTTCCCACTCATGCTGAGCCACTACACTGAACAGAGTGAAGCTCATCCTTGCAAGCAGCGCGCCAAGGGTCAGCATCCTGTGATGAGAGAGCTTCCCTCAGGGTGCCCGGGCACACGCCTCGGTGCTAGGCCTGACGACCACAAGATCAGCTATTGCATCACAAGCGATATGGAACTCGCGAGTGACGAGATCGTGCCCTACGGGGCACGCTGGATGTACCTCCGTGAGCTCAGTGCGGACACTTAGGCCTAGGGCCTTTGTGTCGGGGTCACCACTCGCGATCCTGGGTGTGGGGCCCGACGCTCGCTAAGCTCCGGAATCCAGTGGTCGAAGACGGCCACCGGGCTCACAGGAGTAACCGGAGCTCGACGGGTGCACCTCAGGCTCAGGGATAGGCACGACCACACCTGGTGGGGATAAAGGCAAAGCAGGTGATGCCGTGCAAGGAGATGCGTGTGTGGGGGATACGGGGCAAGGTGTGATAGCAAGAGCATGCAAGACTAGACCTGACACAGAGGCAGGAGTGCCAACAGGAGCAGATACGGGAGTAGGCGAGACTAGACCAGACACAGAAACAGGAGTGTAAGCAGACGCAGGTACTGGCGCAGAAGTAGGCGCGGGAACAGAAGCAAGGGTACCTGTGGGGCGTGAAACAGGTTGTACAGGCGAGGTCTCTGAACCAACGCCGATGATTGCCGGTTCATCAAGGGCCGGCGACCTAGAGGTGAAGGGGACTCGAACGAACACATCAGCCTGGTAAGAGGTTCTCGCTGGCGTAGAAGTCTCCCCCATCCGCCGAGAACCCTCACAGGTAGGAACATGTGTGGTAGAGAGTGCCGTGATCGAAGTCAGGTCACGGTAGGTGAGAGACTAAAAAAAGAGCGCGTCGCGTGACTCCATGACCCGACGACGAATAGGGTCCCACAAGTGCCAGGAATTCGACCGCGCAGAAATGCCTACGAAGGCACACAAGCGTCCCTGAGGTGAGACCTTGGACCCTTGTTGGTCCTCGGTGTACCACACAGAGGCCGTGGATCCCTAGACGCGAGCGAGACGAAGGTCCGCACGGTGTCCAAACCAGAGCTCATACGGTGTATTATGGTCCAGAAGCGGACCGTGCGGGAAGCGGTTCCAGACCCAAGTCATGTAGGCGAAACCCTCAAAGACAAAGGACTCAGGGAGACCGCACTCAGACCGCATAGCGCGAACCGCATCCTCCATGGTGCGGTTACAGCGCTCGGAAACACCGTTGTGCTGAGGGGTAGCGGGAGCGGAGACCTAGTGAAAAATCCCGTGCTCAGCAAAGAACGCGTCCATCTCGCCAAGGAACTCACCGCCGCGATCCGACAGGAAAGTATGTAGCGTGTGATGTGACTGACGCTGAGCCATCACTAGCCAGAGTGGAATCGCAAGGGCGGCGTCCCTCTTCTGACGCAGGCTGTAGACCCACCGCATCCGGGTAAAGTCGTCAGTCAGAGTCAAAACATACCGGCCCCGATCAGATAGGGACTCGATGGGAAGAGAACCGAGAAGGTCTAAGTGAACTAGCTCGAGAGGCCGAAGCGCTCAGGAATGAGAGTCAGGGTAGGTGCATCGGTGCATCTTCCCCTGAGCAAAAAAGAGACAATCGGTCTTGGGTGGCTTCTAGAAGGAAGCCGTGTCAAGACCGAGAGCTGGCTGTGTCCGAATGAGCTTTGACATAGTATCGGAGCCCACGTGGCACAGACGGCGATGAAGCAACCGTTGGTGTTCCGGAGACAGAACACAAGTGACAAAGACACGACCGGAGGAGGAAGGAGAGCAAAGAGAGGAGGTCCGAGAGACTCGAGACAGATCATCTACAATTGAGGCACGAAGGACAATGCTACGAGTGTCAGTAGCAGTCACAGTCGCTGAGTCTATGGTATGCTCTACAGAGAGATCCATCAGTGTGCAGGCATGCATGGAAAGCAAGCTGAGCTCAAGATCAGGCACAAACAACTCGTCGAAAAGGTACAAGGGGCTAGACGGAGTGTCGAAACATACAACCCCAACACCATGGACTGGCAAGGACTGACCAGAGCTTGAACGGACGGAACGGACAGACGTGGTAAGAACATGAACAACAAAATCACTATGACCACACGTCATGTGATGAGTGGCACTAGAATCGATGATCCAAGTGCCTCTGCAGTCACGACTGGTGGACGTCACTGTACAACGGGCAATGGAACACTCGACAT